>JAPYYV010002389.1:0-52603 GCA_030522625.1 Copidosoma aretas | reverse complement strand
CCCCTCCCCCCTCTCCCTTCATTCGACGCCCGACACCAAGCACCAATGGCCGACTCCCGATTCTCCGCGCGCTCGCTTCGCCCCCCCCGGGCCGGGATTTACGATTCAGATGTGCGCGGGTGCACGGGCCTCGTCTTTGGAGGGCGAAAATCGCGCGGCGGTGCTTCTCACCTTTACTCGCGCCTCGTGTGCTCCTCTTTCGCGCGGGCACATCCACCGTGAGGGTATCCCGGTACTTACCCTGCACTGGCGTGCATATACGTCTCGGACTAGACGGCGGTGGAGAGGGCCTTGCATAGTCCGTTTGGAAATTTATGCCCCATCGTCGCGTCGTAAATCCCGAGCAAAACAAACGCGCCCCCCCCCCCCTCCGACCCTCAACTACGTGCTCTTCTCTGCGGATGCTCCTCTTCCCCCTCGCGCACGGAAAACAATCTGTTCGGCCGTGCTTATGCACGAGCAGCTGTGTGTATCAGCCTCATTTCCTTATTTCCGCACCAATATGAGTATATATTATATAATACGATACGTACTGCAGCAGGTCAATAGATCGGTAGAGCAGATCTGCTGTTCTTATTGGTCCAAGGAACCAAGGTCTTGGCCTTGTTGTATTTACATTGCTGCGACTGTATATAATTATAGCCAGTTTGCAGGTTTACTATAGGGACACGCGGGTCCTGTCACATACATCAGAGCATGCAAGTCGTCAAAATAAAAAGAACGATTCAGTCGATATAGGAGAAAGTGACCAATCAAAGTAAGGTACATGAATATGAATTCTCTCATGATCGATGTTACATTACGACCGCAAATGAGAAAACAAGAAAACAAGCTCACGTTGACTAGATACTTTGCGCATTATACAGAAGCTATCGAAGAATCTTGGCGTGTATATGCCGAGATGCCGAAAAACGGAGAGAGAGAGATAGAGGATTAAGTGAGATCTGCGAGTTGCACTTGGGGTTCCGAAAAAAAGGAAATCAGGAGGGATGGAATTATTCAGCAAAATAATGATAATCAGGACACGGGGGTATTATCATGCACGAAACGCCGCCCGGCGGCCCGCCGCGCATCATCAGCGATTGTCCTACTTATAATACGTATACGTACACATAATTACGACGGTGCAGCAGCAACAGCCGGCAACAGCACGTCCGTGCAGTCGTGTCTTTGATGCTTTTGCGAGCTGCATCGGAGTTCTTTTTGCAGTGCGCTAATTATTGTACGCCGCTAATGGGAAGTGCGCGCAATGACTCACAAGTAGCCCCCAAGGGAGGGAGGGGCCCCAGACCCCCCAGAGGGCCCCCCCCCCCCCCCCCCACATGCCTGCGTACCCGCATGCGTTGTGCACACACAACTCGCGAGTGTACAGTATATATAGTAGGATGGGTATACTAATACGGTTTGTGGATGTGGAAAATTATATAAACACGAGAACGGGGCAGGAGCTCATCACGATTATCGTTCGCCGAAAATGGACGCGCGCGCAATACCCTGCAGCGTCGTACGCATAGAGCGCTTTCGTAATTTTTTTTTGCGCAACACGCATTGCACACACACACACACACACACACACACATAATTATCATTATTCTTCTTTCCTCCGTTTGCCCATCTCGATTAGGGAATGTATGTATGCGTCGTTCGTATCTGTAGGTATATCTCAGGTTCGTATCTCAGGTTGTGCGGATAATAGCCGTCTCTCGCGAACAACTGATGAGGAAAAGGGAATTGAAGCAGAGAAGGTATATAAGGGGAGAGGAGGAGGGCAATAAAACTAATGGTAACGCCGGCAATTCGCTTGCGGTCGGTGTGTCGTCTGTCGTTGTCGCGGCGGTTCCGACGATGACGACGACCATCATCATCAGCATCCTCTCGAGTGTCCCTTTTCTCGTGCTTCATATATATTTGTACCACCAATATACCCTGTACCTGTGGATATACTCAGTGTGCGCGTCTATGTATATACAGTGGTGCAACGTGCGCTGGTCAAGGGCGAACGGGCGCAGAAGAGAGAGGGAGAGGAGAAGGATGTAGCTGCTGCTGCTGCGGGCGCAATTAGAGGATCGGCCGATCCGGCTCTCCTTCTTCCCCTCCTCCGCCAACCGTACCAACAGCATCCGTACACGCCACGTCGATCGTCCTCTCTCTCTCTCTCCCTCCGAATCTCTCGTCCCGCAAAAAGAATAGAGTGAGCAATTTTCACATTTGCGCGCAAAAAGACACGGCGCACGGTGTACAGCGAACTCGTTATATTATATGTGTGGCACACACGGGGGGGGGGGGGCCCTTTTTACGATTCGCGCAATTTGGCCCGGTCGCGCGCCCTGCCGTGTCCGTCCTCGTCGTCGTCGGCATTTTTTGCCAAACACACGCGCATAAGTACACGTTATAGCTCGTCGTCGTCTTGACGATTTTCGATCTATAAAAAATCCATCGATCCGACCGGCCTCGTTTCACGTTACACCATGTATGGGTCGTTTCACAAAAACTGCGATATTTCACGAAGCCTATATGTTTATATGAACAGCGCATTTTATTATTTTGAGCCGAAACTTTTAACCAAACGGTGTAAAATAATTTTCTCTGGACAGCCCCTTTGAAGTCAAGTCGAAAAATTATTTGCCGTGGCCGTAGGATGGAAAAAACAGGCCAAAATGTCGTAACCGTAACGGGAAGCATGTAAAAATTTCATTTTTAGCTGTTTATACTGCCTATATGTCAGCATTTTAATTTTTTAAGCTGTTATTTCCAATAATCTGAACCGTCGAAATTTTTTGAAATTGCACAAGGCGTTCCAATTGTGAAGCCGAGTTTTGACACTTTTGAATCGCGCGAAACGAATGAGTTAGCAGGGCCAAGTGGTCCATTCTTTGACATTTGGATTTGACGATTTTGTATATTAGAGCGAACAAGCATATTGACCAATTTTTTCAACTGGAAATTCGAATGCGCTTAGTGGTAGTGTTTTCGTAAATATAGAGAGTTCTGCTGAATAAAATAAGTGATCATTACTGTAATGCCTCTAATCTTGGACGTATTTTAAATTATCAATTAGGTGACTATCGTGTACGTAGGATTCTGGTGTGCATAATATGTACCAAAGTAAATTTCGATGAAAAATTCCTATTTGGGGCTTTAGAATTGCCAAAAAAGTACCATTACGGTAACAACAGACCTGTCATTTAACCGCAATGCTTTTTTGAAGTTTTTTTAAAATAGAGCCGGTTCCAAAGTTTTCGGCTGGTTTGGACGACACATAACGTAGAAAAGATAAAAGAAATATTCTAAACACTAAATTTTTAAAATCGTATTTTACACACAAAAAAATATCCCGTTATTCGTGAAATTGTTCATGTACATATCATGTATATAGTGAAATTATTGTGTTACTTGTATAACTTGTTACATTATGTACGCGTATACGTTATTAAATACTATTTAATTATTGTTTCAAGTGTAAAATAAGTCTACTCACGAAACATAATCTTCTTATTTCTTACTCTGCTGCTGATCGCTATTAGTGCTCAGTAAAATACGTGTTCACTCGACTAATGACTGAATCACACTGTTAACCAACATCAAGCGATCTGCGCTGCTCATTGCGCAGTATAGAGTGCGCAGCTTATCTAGGTCACTGACCAGTGACTCACTCAGCTGACTAAGCTGACTAATCTCAGTGTAATAAAGTCATTCATCCAGTGAACACGTACTGTACTGAGCAGTGAGCGACGAACAACACAGTAATGCATAAGAAAGTTATTTTACATTTAATATTTAAATAGAGTAGTTCTTAACAACGTATACGTATATAATGTAATAAAATAATACGTTGTACAATGAAGTCTTCATATTTAGTTATTTTATTATATAATATACACTTAAAAAAAAATTAACAAAGTAGTTTCTAATAACGTACGCGGGTCATGTCACAAAAAACTGCGATATTTCATGAAGCCTATGTTTATAAACAGTGCATTTTATTATTATGAGCCAAAACTTGTATCAAACAGTGTAAACTAATTTTCTCTGGATGGTCCTTTTGAAATCAAGTCAAAAAATTATTTGCCGTGGCCGTAAGATGGATAAATATGCTAAATATGTATATCCCGTTTTTCGTGAAATAACCCACATCCTTGTATGATTACCATTTTTTCGTACGTAATAAATTCAAATGAGCCAAGAATGTCGTCAATACTGCACGTCGGTATACACAAAAACAAACAGCCAAACAAAAACATACACATATTATAATACATGTATATATCTACAATAAATAACAATATATAATAAATAAAGAGATGAAGTGTGCATATATGTGTGTATGATACTAATCGAGCATCATCGTACGTTTCTCTGTCGTCTGCAGTGGGTGGAGGAGTCGTTCACGAATTTCGAGAAGAACATAAACTGGCGCAGCTACGTGGTCTGCGACGTGGCGTACAACAACGTGAACAACTGGCTGTGGACGCCGTTCATCGAGCGGGGCCCGGCGAACCGGATGTACATCGAGATCAAGTTCACGGTGCGCGACTGTTCCCTCTTTCCCGGCAACGCCCTCAGCTGCAAGGAGACCTTCAGCCTTCTCTATTACGAATTCGACGCGGCGACGAAGGAGCCCCCGCCCTGGGAGCCCGACAGCTACAAGCTCATAGGTACGTGCCCGTATGTCATTGCACACGCTCCCGAGAGCATTTCTTTTTCGATTTACGTACGAGGAATTTAATTGTACGAAAAAAAAAAAAGGCCGTTCTTGCGGGAGATTCGAAATCAACTTGTACTCGACGAAAAAGGAATTTGAACACGCGATGTTTCCGCTCTTATTGAATCCGAGCGTCAATTTTGGATTGGATTCTTTCATTTTTCACATCGATAAGTGCACGAAAATAAGCTTTATCTATTCTTTGCGTCCCACAATATAACGTTCATAATTTTATTTTATTATACTTTTATATGATTAAATGGTCACGCTTGATACCGTACTGCAACTCCATAACGATACAACACGATATCCCTGTTCGGCGAACAACAGGCAGGATAGCGGCGAACGAGGGCCGCTTCAACAGCAACACCGAGGTCATCATCAACACGGAGGTCAAGTCCATCCCCGTGACGAAGAAGGGCGTCTACTTTGCGTTCCGCGACCAGGGCGCCTGCATCTCGCTCCTCGCCATCAAGGTCTACTACATCAGCTGTCCCGAGGTATCGGTCAACTTTGCCCAGTTCCCGGCCACGCCCACGGGCCGCGAGGTCGCCCTCATAGAGCAGACCATCGGCACCTGCGTCGCCAACGCCGTCGAGATAGACCAGCCCAAGTTTCTCTGCAAGGGCGACGGCAAGTGGTACCTGCCCTCGGGCGGCTGTCACTGCAAGCCCGGCTATCAGGCCGACGTCGACAAGCAGGAGTGCAAGGAGTGCCAGATCGGCAAGTACAAGCACGAGGCCGGGGCCCACGGGTGCGAGCCCTGTCCGGCCCACAGCATGGCCCCCGATTACGCGTTCACCGAGTGCAGGTGCGACTCCGGCTACTACAGGTCCGCCAAGGATCCCAAGCGCTATCCCTGCACCAGTGAGTCTCGTCGTGCTTTGTATTTATCATGGATTTTCGTTTCTTCTCTCTCTCTCTCTCTCTCTCTCTCTTGCTCTCTGATCGATTTGCAAAATCTTTTTGCACCCGCTTGCACGCGCAAGAGAGAGAGAGAGAGAGAGGAGTGCGCGTCGAAAATTGGCGCAAACAGTGTATTGGTGTGTGCACAGGTATTTATACGTGCAACGTGATGCAGTATGCGAAATCGCAAGGACGAGAGGCTGTTTTTCTCTTCTCGTGTATAAAAGAAACGAGAACGAGATAGAGAGGAGAGCTAAAAAGAGTTAAAAGAAGGGGGAGAGGAAGGAAGAGTGAGTGAGAGAGAGAGAGAGAGGAGGAATCAGTCGAGTCAATTTAAAGTTGCTTGGGAAGTTTGAGTAATTACCGATCGTGTGCTTTCTGCTGCAGAACCACCTTCGGCGCCGCAGAACCTTACAGTTAACTTTGTCGACCAGTCGACTGTAATTCTGTCTTGGAACGCTCCGCACATACTGGGTGGTCGGGAGGATACGACTTACCGAGTGGTCTGCGATGCCTGCGGTTCGGTAGTCAAGTACATTCCTAACACCGTAAGGAATAATCCCTTTCTCTTTCTTGTCGTCGTTGTTGTTTATCATCTTCATTCATTCGTTTGTTCGTCCCATTTTTTTTTCTTCCTCGCGAATCCCGATTGCATGGCCGTGCAAAAAAAAAATATTCACCCCAACGAATCAATCACCCGGGGTTGTCCGGACCGCAGGATGTCTTCAACGACACGAAGATAACGATCACGGGCCTGAACGCGGTGACGACCTATCGCTTCCAAGTGTTCGCGGAGAACGGGGTCTCGCACCTGGCCGGCAAGTCCGAGTTCGTCGATATAACGGTGACGACCGAAGCGAGCGTCCCGAGCCTCGTGAGCAACGTCCGGATCACGAGCGTCAAGAGCACCGAGCTCAGCATCAGCTGGGACGCCCCGACCAACGACGTTGGCGGCGACAGCGATCTCGTCGAGAGATACGAAGGTATGTTTTATCCTCGCGCGTCTCGATTGTTTTTCAAACCCTCTGTATTTTATCGATCGGTACAACTGTACCCATACTTGTATTGGAATTCCAAGCTGGTAGCGGACCAAGTGTAACTAAGTTTACTCTCTCTCTGCTGTCCCTCGCGTCTTTCGATTTTCGAGTTTGCAGAACAGAACAACAGGCGCAGATGTGTGCACTGTTGTACGTACATTGACTACTCGTATACATATAATAGTTGGCTAATTCTGTAACTTTCTCCCCCCCCCCCTCCCCTTTCCCTCAGTGAGGTGTTACCCGCGATACGAGGACGCGACGAACGCGACCGTGATCCAAACTTCCGACCTCTCGGCGACGTTCAAGGGCCTCAAGCCGATGGCGGAGTACGCCGTGCAGGTGCGCGCCAAGACGACCCTCGGCTGGGGCGAGTACACACCTGTTGTCTTCAAAAAGACCCAGCACGCCATGGGACTAGGTGAGTCGGATGCGTTTGCCCCCTTCGCGTTGAGACGCGACGAAGCAGCATTAACATTATTCCGTTCTTCCTTTTGCCCATCGTTCATCGGTGCAGACTACGTCGGTGACGACGACAACATGCAGGTTCGCATAATTGCCGGGGCGATAGTCGCGGTGGTCGTTCTGCTGGTGATCATCATCATCATGACTGTTCTCTTCTTGAGAAGGTAATCAACCCGTTGAATTGATAATATTTACGTACATACATCCATAGACGTACAATAATAATAATAATAATAATAATAATAATAATAATAATAATAATATCGTGCTAACGCACGACACGTAATCTGTGTAACGGAGGGAGAATATTAATGATACCGATGCAATCCCGCCTTTTGTAACTGATATAATGCGATTTCGATGCAGCAGGGCCTCGGACGAGTGTAATAAGAAGCAGCCGAGCGACTGTGACACTCTGGAGTATCGAAATGGAGAAGGTACGTCGAATCTTGCTAGTAATTCTCGTAATTACTTGATATCATTCACTATTATTTTTTATTAGTAAAGTAATTTTCACGAAACCATCCCCTACCCCTTTATTATTATTATTATTTTACATACGATTACTTAGTAAACACTTGTTATTATTTTTATGTATTAGTTGTCTCACTGACCCCAAACTTCCCCCACGATCACTATTTATACAGCCCTCTGCAAGTTGAATATCGAACCCTTTGTAATGAACCCCTCGGATGATTTTGTGAGATTTTTATACCCTTGTATCAGATCACCGAGTGATGAGAAAGTAATTTCCTTTAGTACTGTACTGTAAATATTATATGATGAAAAGAATTTTAAGAAAAAAAATTTGCTCATGAAAGATTTTTTTATTCCTTTTTTTGTTTCAAGTGAAAAAAAGAACATTCACTGATTCAGCCCTGCAGCTTGAGTATCAATGTCTAATCAAATTCTTTTCGATTCTTTCTTTTCATGTACGAATCCCCTGAACTATCGTACCTGCCTCCACATGAACAAAATCCAATCAAAACATAAAAAAAATTTAAACCCAATGAAACAATGTACACAATCGCCTGCTACTACCAGGACTAGTTGTGACCTACAGTAAGTCTTTTTCCAAACACCTAATTTTAACTTTTCCAACTCTCTTTGGATTACGTATAGCTTGCACTCCTTTATTTAACTAGTTACGTAGTTATACGCTATAGATGTAATTTTTGTTTGCACGACCTTATGTAAACGTACGTACATTTTGAGTACACTGTTTATAACGGAAGAAAGAAAATAACTATAATTAATTTCTTGTTGTGCAAATGTACACACAACGTATTAAACGGAAATTCGTGATGAAGCATACATTATGCAGTCAAACTTTGTGCTGTGTACTTACTGGACGAAACACAATGTGCGTACGAGTACATTGTAGCCGCTTTGATATTTGATTTATATATATACTGGTAGTTTGTTCATTAAATTACATATGCATGAATTCATCCTTCATTATAGCCGAAATGCCGCTGACGCTTATTATACTTCAATTATTCGAAAGTTCACATTACATTTTTTTCACATAATCATCGCATAATAATATACTTGCGTATATCAATTCATTCAGCGTTTTAACTCTAGATTTTATTATTGTTTAACATATAATATTTTTTTTTTCTTAATCACTAATAAACTTATATGAAGTATCATCGTCTAACATTACATCATAACGCTTGCGCTCGCCACTCGCAGTTCGCTTTATAAAAAAATAAAACAACAACAGCCACTTTGTGTTCTTATTACTATTGATTAATTCATTTTTATTTGTTTGAGAGAGAAAGAGCTAAACAAATCAAAAAAGTAGCCGGTGTATTTTTATTTTGGTCCTGTTCGTCAATCAGTTCGTTGGTTGTTGTGTTGTTCACAGTGCACTGCAAAATGGACAGTTCGCCCATTGTAACTACCCATTCCAAGAACAAGAACAAGTTTTCGCGTAAGTTTACACACACACACACATGCTCTCGTTTTGCAGTTTTGTTTTTTATCCTTTTTTTTATTTATTTGTTTTTTATATTGAAAGTTTACGGGGGAAAATAATCAGCCAATTTGTTTCTGAGATTGCATAAATAGTCTTACTTTACAACGATCACTGCGTTTTTTTGAAAACTCGTTCGCAGTTTGATGTTTTTCTTTGATTGTTAAAATTTGCTTGCGTCTAAATGCGTGTATTTGGCTGTGTCTACAGTTACAAAATAATACTCAAACTCACAGTAACTCTCTTCCGAGTTCCGTACAGTGTGAGGAAAGCATGCGTATGATCCTCTGCTGACAGACATGATAGATTGTTTGTTTTTATTTGTTATTACTGTTTTGTTCTTACAATCATGCCTGACCGTGTGCTGTTCCCGCATTTTGGCCTTTTTTTTTTGCATTAAAAAGAAAAAGTGCATTTTATGAAATGTTTATATGATTATAGCAATATCTGATGAATATATAATCTATACATCATAATATATTACATAATAAAGTAAAACCGACGCGTGTGGATTTTCTTCAAAGTCGCATGCTTTCGTGTGTGAGAATTGTCGTCTTTGTTTTTTTTCTTCTCAACAATCATTCTATGAATCAATTAATGCAGACTCGCTATTAGTAACCGAGATCGTCGCGATCGGGCTGCCAATAATGTAAAAGCTTGCTAATTTTGTTAAGCTAATTCAGAGTTGAGATAATGCTCCTATACCGATCAAGCACTACAATCAGTGTGTGTAAGTAAATAACGGTACAAACTCTACCAAAAATTATTTTCGAGGTTCTCACGTTAAAATTTTTTTCCCAAACTTTTGCATTGTTGAGCTTACAGCAAGGGCATGAAAATGAGCAAGCCAAAAAAAAAATTTCAATTTTGTACGACCGTGTGTTTTTTGGAGTCTCGCGTGTACCCACACTTGTTGAAAATAAAACGTAATGCTTGCAAAACAAGAAAGTAAATAATTATAATAAGTACGAAACGAGCAGAAGAAAGTAAATACAGACAACAAGAGGGTATTTTCTTGGAAAAATTCTGGAGGGCGGAGAACTGGGTCTTGCACTTCTCGACAGTAATTGGCCTCTTTTACTCTTGTCGGAATTTAGGGGAACTGCATAAATACGGCATAAATAAGGCATTAACGCGGAGCGCCGGGATTCCAGAGCACAGAGAGAGAGAGAGAGAGAGAGAGAGAGAGAGTTCCGCGCATAATGGCATACCCGTTTTTGTTGTTCCTCCTGCTCTTTCCATTCTTCTCTTGCTTTTTTAATACACACATTTCGGACGGACAGAAAATAAGGGTGATCGTTGTAACGATAAGCAAATAAATAAGGGGAGAGAAAGAAAACTGTATTTTTTTGTTTTTTACTTTGTTTTTGTTGTTCGTTCGTCGAGTAAAATGAGCGGACAGAAGGGGGTTGATGAAAAAAGACAAGTAAAAAGTACATCACAAGTACAAGCGAGTCGAGCGAGCGGCGAGTCGAAGCCCGGGGGAAAGGGAACGGAGTGTATATTAAAAGGGAGAAGCAAAAAAAAAGAAAGATGCACATTGGGAAAACAATCGAGAGAGATGACACGTTGTTGTAAAAAAAAAACGATATTAACTGCGGCGTATACATACGTGTATTATGCGTATAATGTATATACTCTACCCGCGTCGGCCGTCGGTTTAACTACAATGAGGTCTGTTTTCGTGACGTTGCAGTGACCACGCCGTTGTTCACGCCCGCAGTGGGTGTGGCCGCGTCGGCCGGCGGACCCGGGGGCACGGGCGGCGCCGGCGCCAGGAGCTACGTCGACCCGCACACCTACGAGGACCCGAATCAGGCTGTCCGCGAGTTCGCCCGGGAAATAGACGCCGGCTACATCACTATCGAGGCGATAATCGGTGAGCATGGTGTTGCGATAAAACGGTTCGAGCTGGAATCGCGGTGCGAATGAAAATAAAATCGATCCGCGTTTTCTCCAGGTGGCGGGGAGTTCGGGGACGTGTGCCGGGGCAAGCTGAAGCTACCCCCCGACGGCCGCTCCGAGATCGACGTGGCCATAAAGACCCTGAAGCCGGGCTCCGCGGAGAAGGCGCGCAACGACTTTCTCACGGAGGCCTCGATAATGGGCCAGTTCGAGCACCCCAACGTGATATTCCTCCAGGGGGTCGTGACGAAGAGCAATCCTGTGATGATAATCACCGAGTTCATGGAGAACGGCAGCCTGGACACTTTCCTGCGCGCGAATGACGGCAAGTTCCAGGTACTCCAGCTGGTCGGTATGCTGCGCGGTATTGCGAGCGGTATGCAGTATCTCGCGGAGATGAATTACGTGCACCGGGACCTGGCGGCGAGGAACGTCCTCGTCAATGCCGCGCTCGTCTGCAAGATCGCCGACTTTGGCCTCAGCCGCGAGATCGAGAGCGCGACGGAGGGCGCCTACACGACGAGGGTCAGTATTCCTTCTTTTACTTTTTTTGCTGTTTTGTCCAAACCCCCCCCCCCCCCTCCCCTCTCAACAATCGACTCTCATTTGGTGCGACGGAACTTTGTGAAACCAGGGAGGCAAGATCCCAGTGCGGTGGACAGCGCCGGAGGCGATAGCCTTCCGCAAGTTCACCAGCGCCTCGGACGTTTGGAGTATGGGCATCGTCTGCTGGGAGGTGATGTCCTACGGCGAGCGGCCGTACTGGAACTGGTCGAACCAGGATGTGATAAAGTCGATAGAGAAGGGCTACAGACTGCCCGCGCCCATGGACTGTCCCGAGGCGATTTATCAGCTGATGCTCGACTGCTGGCAGAAGGAGCGCACCCATCGGCCGACCTTCGCCAATCTCACACAGACCCTCGACAAGCTCATCAGGAGTCCGGACACTCTCAGGAAAATCGCCCAGAACAGGTACATTAGGCCGCCCTGGCTTTCACTCATCTCTATTTGATTCTTTTTCAACATTATCATCATCATTATCAATACTATTACCATCATACTATATTACATCGTTTTAAGTCTTGTCAAAAATTATGTTACGTATACATATTATGAAGGCTTTCATTGTCGTGTATTACGAAAGTGCTAGATATATTTTATCGTGATGAACGTGTTATGTTAAGAATTACGCCTCGAGTCTTCTCAATGATTCGATTTTCAATTTTCAATCTTAAAATTCACTTTGATGAACATTCGATTAAAGTTGCTGTAAACACATTTTTCATTATGCGCGTCCATCATTGAGGAAACTCGCAGAATAGCATTAAGAATGATATCGGTGTAAGCAAAAGTCGCATATAATAAAAGAAAAAAAAAAAAAAAAAAAAAAAAAAAAAAAAAAAAAAAAAAAAAAAAAAAAAAAAAAAAAAAAAAAAAAAAAAAAAAAAAAAAAAAAAAAAATGAGTAGGTCGAACATCCCATAATAATCCTTACGAGGACAATCAGACTGCCAATCCCAATAGACATATTGCAAAATATATTATACATATACGATGACGCACACTGTAATTTGCATCAGACGCATTAAATCGTTCGACTATTATCATTTCAAGTGAATCACGCCGCATGCCACGCGAGTCCATAAATTAATTTCTCTCGAAAGCCACAAAAACTTTCGAATAGAATGTTAATGTCGGCGAAAATAAAGCCTTCACGCTATCTGTGTTGTGTATTTTTGTTTGTTACGTTACTGGTGCTGTCGTGCATTTGAGCTTTGATGTTGTGTGCTGAATCGCAAACAAATGCAAATAAAATGATTGAAACAAAAAAAATTGACGATACACGAGATTACGACGATAAACAAGATCCGTATACGAGTTACATCACGTGTGAGAAAGTTGTGCGAATGTGTACTCTACAAGATGTTTAATCACTTGAGATCACGGAAACCTGATTGGCATTACTGGAACTCACCCAAATTCAAGAATAAGTGAAAGAACATAATTTTTTCATGTAAATAACCATTTATATAATATTTTCTTTGGTTTTTACTCACAGGTGAAATAAAAGGACACAGTTGTTCACTTTATTATTTTTATTTATTTTTCTCATACTTTACTTTTTTTTCAGTTACTTTGTACTTTTATTTTGTTGTAAAAATTGCTTTCGTTTTTTTTATTTTTATTTTTTTTTTTTATTTTCGCTGTTGCATTCGCACGTAGAACAAAAACATTTTTGCAATTTTTAAAGTTGATACTTGCAGCTTTTGACTTTTGTTTGCCGATAACTGACGCAGCAACAGCAAGCAGCAGCAGCAGCTGGGGAGTAAAATTAATTTATGGACGCAAGTCTGATCTCACATTATTTTCATACGGAACATGTTATTTATTTATTTATTTTTTTTTCTTTTCGCGACAAGCTAATTTTGTTAAGTACGTATACGTACACGCGGTGGCTTCACAGAGCTTTTAATCGCTTACAGAGCTTAATATCATTTTTATGAATTTCTCCTGTCCTTCCACACCTAACACAACCATAGCAATTTTCCTTTTTTCCATCATCATCCTGAAGTAAAAAATTAAAATTATCAATACACACACACAGACAACCACTATATTTCACATAATAATCTCGTTGACTAATGAATATTAATATATATTTAACTATGAATAACAATATTAAATAGCTTCACGCAACTAATTATTACTTAACTGGTAAAATAATACGTTCGTCACATGGAACTTTGTTTTTCACAAATTCAATCTCACGTTATTCCAAACTAATCCAAAGTGCTTATCTCCCTCTCACATACCCACAAACACACACGCGTGCGTACGCACACACACACACACACACACACGCATACACTTACCCATCCTCATGGAGAAAGAGCATCTTGAAAGCGGCACTCGGTAGAGCTGCAACACGATAGCACAGAGTGCCGTTTTCTCGTATCACGGCCTTTTATTTATGATTATACATTTTTTTCGTTTTTATTTAAAAAAAAGTTGATAAAAATAAAAAGGAAAAAAAAAAAAGAAAGTAAAGACGGAGTCCAGCCTTTTTGTAAACACTCGCCTTTCTCTTTTGTTTCTGGGCTAATTCTTTGTGGTTTTGGTTTTGTGGTGTCTTTGGTACCGTACTGGTCGACTACTGCTACCGCTACTACTACTGCTACTACTACTGCTACTACTACTGCTACTACTACTGCTACTGCTACTACTACTACTACTACTACTACTACTACTACTACTACTACTACCAATACCGCACCAATACTACCACAACCACTACCACCACCACCACCACCATCACCACCACCACCACCACCATCATCACCACCATGCATCGCACCTGTGGGTCGTGATGGACGCATCAACCATGATGATGATGCTGATGATGATGGCCATGATGACGATGACGATCGTGTAACGTTGAACGGGAGCAGCGTGAGGCCACCCGCCCACAATCCGTACTACGTGACGACGTCGCACGCGGCGGCCGCCGCTGCCGTCCAGGCGACCCTGCCCCACGGCGCAGGGGCCGGGGCTCACTCGGGGCACGGCTCGGGCGCCGGGGCCGGAGGCCCGTTCGTTGAAGTAGTGGCCCATCCCCAGGCCCAGTCAGCGCTAGCCGTTCCAGTAATGCCAGCGGGAGCCGGCCGTACCCTACACTATCACACCCACGCGGCCACACACACACTGCCACACCAGCCGCTTACCTACCCGAACTGGGTGCCCTTCACCCACTTTGGCTGACCCTTGTACCGACCCGAGCACCTTGGCGACGAGCCCACCTAATCAACTCGCCACCAGTCTGGGTCCCATCGGCTCGAGTCCTAGATCATATTCAGGCCTGATTTTGTCGCTTGTTATTTATTTATTTATTTATTTAATCGCGGTCCCCACATCGCGTTTGTATTTGGGCGTATCTCTGCAGCTCGCCTCTCAGCAACATCATATACCTGAAAATAATAATAATTATAATCAACCATACATGCATACACACGCGTACAAACAAACAAACAAACAAACACAATCAATCAATCTCGCTCCATCGCCCACTCGACCACACACGATACAGTAATATAATTCACCCTTGTACAGCCACAGTTTTGTACAGAAGCAATAAACTCGACTGATCTACAGTATACTCGTATACACCCCCAACATATTCTATCCCGGACAATCCAACGCGACGCTGCTGCTGTAAAATCAACGCTTCCGCGTGCCCGTACTATGCTGTTATTATCATAGCGCCGCCCCAAGAAGGCGGTGAACTCTATTTTTTCAAACGAGGACGTATGTATAAAAATAGACCCCAGCCGAGGATTCCCCGAACAATCGTCATCTCCGACTACTCGACTCACCTTCGCCCTGCAATCCGTACTTACATACATCCGTGCCCCACTGTCACGCGCAAATTGTACAGTACTGTAAAATGCCGGGGCGCCACGAACAATCTTTCGTAGCGCCCACGTTACTACGATAATATTAATCCGTGAGAGAGGCGAGCGAGTGCGCATACATTACGCGGTCTTGGTACCTATAAATATGTAAAATTACGTACTTAGGCCTGCAGGTGGCTCGAGGGGGGGAGGGGGGGGGGACCCGCTGATGGACGTGGTGCGTTGGGTGAGGTCGTCATCGAGGACTCGAGTTCGAGTCGCAAGCAACAATTCTTACTTACACTGCCGAAAGAGAAAATAAGATGATGATGAAAAAAAAAGGAAAGATTAAAGTATGAAAAACGAGCGAGTAAAACGGATCACGAGAAAAGTAAAACGACGAATTAAACATAGGAGTACGCTTTTATACGCGCTCACGATGAGGAGGGAAGAGAAATAAAAATCCAAACCCCCCACCCGTATTATATATTATTATATTATATATTATTATATACACGTAAACACATAATTATTATTATTATTATTATATATATAAATGTGTGCGTTGCCGCCGATGCCACTGCCGTTTTCACGTCTTTATTGTTCATTATATTATATATAAATATATATTTAAAAAAAATTAAGTGAATAAGACGAGCGATGAATTATACAGAGCCTGTGACTGAGAATAGTATATTCAAAGTATATTATAAGCATCAACCGAATCGTAAAATAAATGTTGACCAGTGTTTTAACACTTCAGAAAATATTTAATAATAATAATAATGGTCGTTGATACGCGGAAAGAAATTTCATCCCTGCAATTGACGTGTTTGCATCATTGGAAATGCACTTGATTTTTTTTTTATTTCAAACAACTTTTGCTTTTATCAGTCGATTTTTATTTTTATTTTCAACAAACTGCGAATTATATAACTCAAATATAGACTGAACAAATATCGACACTGCAGAGACTGAAAGCATCGATCGAATAATAACTAGTATACAAACTTAATTGTACATAATACGCTGTGAACAAATATACATTGTACATATTCATTTTAATTTACAGTACGAAAAGTAATGCTTGACATTTTTAAACTATAGACTATAAATTTTACAAAGAAACTTCAAATCTTGCACAAACAAGCTGATTTATTGAAAAGGTAATATATTTAATACACATGAAACGGCATGCTTGAAAGAAAAAAAAAAAAAAACATCCGATACATCATACATCCATTGAAGTAAATTCAATTAATTATGATCAACTAATCGACTGATTTCTGGTGATACGAAGCAAAAAGTGCCATGCTAATTTTATGGACGCTTGTACAATAACAAGATAAACACAAATGCGTTAGCTTCCACTCACACGTTGTACAGCAATTTTTATTGGTTTATGTAAAAATGTTCATGTATCACGACAATTATGATACGAGAACAGTAAAAGCATAATTGATTACCATTAATTTTCAAACATTCACGAGACTTAACGGGTGATATAGTTCAAATTCTTTGCATGCTTAAAATAAATACGTATAATTAGTTTCGATGATGTAACATTATTAACTTTTAGTGGTCCGCGATAAAATTTTTTTTGAATGCGAACAATTAAAAAATATACATGGCAAAGTAGATGTACTAATAAATGATTAAAATAAAAATAGTTCTGTGACTGTGCCTAAAGTTTCGTCATATCCCGGAAAAATAATTTGACAACCTTGATCACTGCTGAAAGAAATTTTTTTACAAATTTGTGGGTGGAAGTGTTAAAAAAAAATTCGAAGCGAGTATGGTAAAGATTACGCGAGTGCGCCACTCTTGCATCGCTGTCATTCTTTTTTTACGCTATGTTTCAAGTGCTTTTCCAATCTGTCAAAAAATGCAGCAATTTCTGACCCGTCGAGCTTCGCGTATACGTTCGCAACATATGGTTTTTCTCCGCGTACAAATAAGTTGAGGAAGAAAAAGAGAAATTACGACGGTATTGCTGTAATTGTATACGATCGATTTGAAAAATTGGAGTCTCGCGCTGCCCTTATTATCTTTTAACATCTTTTATTTTTTACAGTCGTCTTACTACTTATAACCCGCTGTGCTATCTATTTAAGCGTTTTAGTTTTGCTCTTAGCAAGAGCAGAAGCCCCTTTCACTTATAACAATATCCAAAGCAATAGTACTTTTTAAGTTTTAAACACACGAACATGCATACACACGTACCTGTCGAGGACACTTGGGACTCGAAATTTTTCAAATCGATGCCCACGTAGATAATTTTTTACGAAAACAAAATATGTAGTTTGTAGATGATGGATACAAAAAAAAATAAATGTTATCGATTACCGTAGAAAAGGATAATGAGTAAAGGAAAAAAAAAATTTAGAAAAAAGTATAAAAATTACGCTATTGAATTAAAAATTAGCGGACGAGAGCTCAACCAACGAATAGCAATATAAATATTATACGTAGAATCTGTAGAGGCAGAGCTTAGGCGAGCTACGTCGACGATTGAAATTATCGACGTCTTTATAGTCTTTCAGATATTTCTACCGAATGATGATATTTACAATCGTTTAGGCAAACGAACAAATGACGAAAGGAAAAACAAATAATGAAGAAACAAAGAATTATTATTGTCATTATTATTATTATTGCTATTGTCGGCATGATCATTATATAATGTTATGAATTAATTAAACTTTACGCGATATACATAGTCAACGAGAAATAAGTAGAGAATAATATTTATTGACCACGAAAGCATTTTGGTAAACGCTGATGATTATTATAATATTAATTAAAGAAGCAAAGTATATAATACGAGAAAATTATTGCTAACGTTGTAATTATACTATTATTATTTATGTTGTTTTTATCAGCTTTATGTTGAAAACTCTTTTAATATTGTCGCTGCAATTTTGATTGTATTTTCGAATGTAAGATTGATTTTACAACGAACTTAATTCTGATTGCTTATATTATCATAGCATTATCAATGAATATTAACTGCGCCTAACATTATAATTATTAATATTATACTTAAATTGTATTTATAGTAATCGCGAGCTTCAATTTTGTAGAATAGCTATATATTTCCGCTCTTCGAGAGGTACAGATGCGCGGCGCAAATTAAATAAAAACAAAAAACATTGACATCACCCTCCCCCCCTTTTTTTATCAATTAAATATTTTTTCAAAGACTGCGTATGCAGGTGTATACAGGAGCGCTCGGTCGAGGAGCAATAAAAGAGAAATTCTCGACCGCACGCATCCGGAGAGGATTCCGATCTCGTGCGTTGCGCTGGAAAAGAAAAAAAGCTCGTCCTCCCGTCGAGTGAGAGAGAAAAAAAGCCACGAGCCTCGCGAAATTGACGCGTCCTTTGGAAAAATGTTTTTTTTTTTTTTTTTTTTTTTTTTTTCAGGGCCGTTCGTTTATCAAACGCGAACGAAAACGAAAAGTGTGGAAAAAAAACAGGGAACGCGAAACGAGAAACCCGAAAAAGGTACACGTCGATACACACACATACACGCACAGAGATACAAAACAACGTTCACAGAAGCTGCGCTGCATGATTATGAGTTTGGAGGCAAAAGAACGAACGAACGAACGAAAAGGAAAAAGGGCGTAGCGTGAGAGAATGCAGGAGAAAGAGAGTATGAGAGCAAGTCGCGCGAACGTAGGAAGAAAAGAAACGAAAGACCACTCCATTTTACACTAACGAATGCTAACGATTGTCAGAATCAGGGAGAGGGGCGCGCCACCCCCGCCCCCACCCGCCACCTCGGCTACCAACGTGCATTCGAGGAAAAGGTAAAGAGACCAGAGATTTCGGCGCCCTACGCCTGTACCCACCCACCTACCTACAACTGTATACATACACCACTCTCTGTTATATATATATATATATATATATATATATATGTATACCCACTATACGTATATGTACCACACCACGGCGGCTGCTGGAACCGGAAAAGTGTCTCGAGAGGCGGGAGAATTACGCGGCGCGAAAAAGGGTTGAAAATACCAAGCGGGTGAAAAATCCGATAAAAAGAAGAAGACGCGAGCTAGCTCCGTCTCAAAGAGAGCAAAGCCTGTACGGGGAGGGGGTGGTGATTTGCGCGGGGGGACACGGGAACCCGAACGGCACGCGATTTGTGAATATTTCGAGCTATTAATTAGCAGCGGGCTCCCCTAATTACCTTTCCAATTAGCGATGGGTGAGGCTTCGAGATTAAAAACGAAAAAGAAAAAAACTAAAAACAAAACGAAAAACAGAGGGAAAAAAAGAAGGGAGGAGGAGCCGCGTCGCGTTCGCTCATTCTCCCGTTCTCTCTCGCCCCTCTGACTTCGTACGAAGCGAGACACTTGTGCAATAAGTACTGATGCAGACTGCAGCCTCAGCCGGATGCGTGCGGTACGTCGTGTACATACATATATATATACGTATACATATAACACGTATATAACTCTCCACACTCCAAACCCACGTAGACGACCATCTGCAGCGTACATATATATAACATGTAATATTGTATACACATAAAGCATATATTGCTCTGCTTGCGTATTATCGTATTATCCGTATTGCTTCTTATTACCTTTAGTTTTGGCACTTGTATGTATACCATCGCACCTCTGCCTGCTTTTATATTTATGTAATATACATTATGCACCAGCTCCATTACAACACAAAATGTAGTTTATTATATTTTTTTTTCATTTTAGAGTCGTGTGAGCGTTTTTTTTGTTCATCGTATCTCGCATCGTATATAGCTGTTGTACATACATGTAGGTGTATTGTATGTTTGTATCATATGATTCATAGCCCAAATAAAACTTTAATGCATATAATATACATGCAACGTCGCGCGACTCGTAAATAAAAACTTTATCGTACAAATACGAATCATAAAATACATAAATTTAATTTGTATTATAGACGAAGCGTGTGTGTGTGTGTATATATACATATGTGTGGCTCGAGGTGTTCGCGCATCAGCTTCGCGAGATCTGCGCTGCGTGTCCGACGAGTATATTAATTTGTGCGCTTACACCTCGTGGCCTCCCTAGAAGTTTATAACGACTGATAAATCGTTGTTATATTGTCATTAGTGAGCAATTTTGTAGAAAAACACGGACGAACAACCCGTTCTCTGTGTATTTTTGTGTTAAAAGTCGGTATTGATGCCGCCCAAGTGTAAAACTACAAAGGTGGTACCGCAGCTGAGTCACACCATTTATACCCTTTAGCGTCGTCACTATAACTTTTACCCCTTAAAACACCATCGATGGATTGTGTTGTATGCAGCGAGACGATTGATCCTCGCGAGAGCGAGCCACGTCAGTTGGAGATTAATATTATTCTGTACATTATGATGTATTAAAAAATAGTTTCACGTTTTTTGTTTGCAAATCGCGCTGAACTGACGTAAGGATCAACTGTTTCCAATAGTACAGTATTCTTTTTAATATATGTACCAACGAGTAAACACCCCCTTTATTATATTTATGTAACTCCTGCAGTTTTTATCACTCATTATATCAATGCATATACATTATATACTTATTATAGACATAATTTATGTAAATACGAATGAATATATCGATCATTAGATTATAAACACGTATGATTTATGTATAAATAACATCATCCAACCTTTTTTATTATATACACACGAACCATATATATTTTATATTATACACTTATATTATGATTAATGATATATAATATACATATTGTTCCATATTTGAGGATTTGTTAAATAAATCGAATCGAAATGATTGAAACCTCAAAACCCTTGTAGACGTCCAAATTATTTCATTTAGCTCATTGTTCATTATTCACCTACATACTTTTATATATATATATATATATATATATGTATATCCTCTATAATTTATATCAAAGCTGTTTGATACAGTCCGTCATTATCATTAAATTTGTGCGAATCACATCACGCACAAAGATATACTGTAGTCTCTCAAATTTAGCAATGCAATGAAACCGATGATGGACTTTATCAAAGCATCTTCATTAGAATGTATTTAACGAGTTTAACCAAATGCATATTTTTCCTTGATACATTTTTTTTGAGCCCCTGTAAATATCACCCGAACTTTTGAATACTATATACTTACACATAGCTCACCAGTGCAAATCAAACGAATTTTAAATTTTAGAGCAATCAAACCCCATAGAGTAATTATTATCACACGCAATGATGATAGATCATGAAATGTATATCTATAGACAAACTCATCAGCCCCTGGAAAATCAATAGTGATAAAGATTTGGCAAAGATTAAAATTGAAATTGAACGAAAGCAACACGATTAAAAAGGGGCTGAGTGGGCTTTTGTACAAGCATATACATACGAGCGGACACGCGGATGCAGCACTTTGGTGTATATAATATATAATGACGTGCACGTAATAAGCTTTAACACTTGTTTGCTTTGCTGTCGGCTACAGGAGCACGAATCCCCTGGCGCCGGACGCGGTCGACCTGACGCAGCTGAGCTCGGTGGCCGAGTGGCTGGCCTCGATCAAGATGTCGCGCTACGCCGAGAGCTTCGAGCGCGCGGGCGTGACGACGCTCGAGGCCGCCGCCCGCGTGACCGTCCAGGAGCTGACGGCCCTCGGGATAACGCTCGTCGGCCATCAGAAGAAGATCATGAACAGCGTGCAGGCCCTCAGGGCCCAGATGTCGGCCACGTCGCAGGGCTTTCTCGTCTAGCCCGCGCTGCCTCGGCGCTACGAGGAGATTGAGCTCCTGCTCACCCGCTGACTAGCGCCGAACGACCCCCAGCGGGTCTACGCGGTCATCGAGGACTATTACTACCGCCGCGAGCATTTGGAGCAGCAGCAGCAGCAGCAGCAGCTCAGAGCCAATGACATTGTCGTCGACGACGACGACGACGACGACGACGACGAGAACAATGGCCGGATGATGATTGACGAGATCATCGAGGACGCCGACGACGACGACGACGACATGCTGGTGGCAGCCGAGCAGCAGCAGGTCATGTTCGACACCGGTAGCCGTAGGTTCGACGACTTTGACTTTGACGACGGCTGCATCATCACCACGGCCGGGCTCCCCGTGGCGGCCGCCGCTCTTTACAGGCGCAAGTGCTACTCGCCCGAGTACGACACGAACACGATAAGCCGGCTCTAATGAGGGACTTCTCGCGAGTTCTCGCCGTATTGCGATCGTCCGTATAAATCCCAGTAACATATATATTGCATATATTGTGCGCGAAGAAGGACTGCTCTTTTATAGTTTAGAGTATAATGTGTGTATTATTACTGCGTATATCATATAAATACTATTTATGTGCTTTGTTTTTTTTTTTGTGGTTTGGTGTGTTTTTGTTGTTTTTTTTTTTTTTTTTTTTTTTTTTTTTTTTTTTCTTTTTTTTTCGATCGAGGAAACATAAGAATTTATAGGTATACGTGCGGTTTTCGTTTGCTCGAAAAATCATCATCTTTTTTATTCCGTGTACATTGTTGTTGCCGTCGTGTGAGGAGTCGCGAGCGCACGGAGAGTCGTGGCGCGATGCGGGGATCATTATAGTTCGGCATCGACGAGGCCTACAATACTTGAGTGTGTGTATACATTTTTTCTTTTTAGACATTTTATTTTTCTTCATCCCCCAACCCCCTCACCATACATGCTGAGTGCGCGTATGTATATTTTAAGCTGCTGATGCTGTGTTCATCACTCAACTGCCATAATTGAAAGTACGAACACTGCCTCTAATGCACTGCCTATACATAATTATACGCATACATTTATATTTATATATTATATAGATGATATTCATATACATATATACATTTTTTACTTGATTTTTTAACTATTGTACTTAATACAATGAACGGCCTATTATACAAGATTCTCAGATTTATATATATATATATACATATATGCTTTACATTTTGATAAGAGCTTGCCAAAGAAGATGGTCATTTTTTATACGAATCAATTATTAACTCTCCGTATCGCGAAAATATTCTGCGTGCGCTCGTATATATTCGATTGAAGTTTGAATGGTTGAACGCTGTGGATGATTTGGATACGTGTTGAAAACCTTTTATTGTTTTTTTCTTTTTTTTTTTCTTCATACATTATAAATATATGTACGATACATAATAAATAGATATATATCTTCATTTATCAAGTGTGCTTGATGCCTGTGTCTGCGTACATCTATACAAGCGTGGAAACGAAAATTTTTCGATTTACAAAGGATACAATTCTTGCCTTTAGCGTTATTTAGATAAGTATACATATAAATATGAAAAAAATAAATAGATAAATTAACATGTGCGTATATATGTATATACAAATGGTAGTAATAAAAAATATATATTTACGTGTACATACGTATACACCTACGTGAATGCGTCCGTGTTGTACGTGGTATGTGTAGTAGGTATGTACCTGTCACTTATCAAATGGAGAAACGTGCCAATGCAAGAGTGAAAGAAAAAAAGAAAAAAAAGGAATAGAGACAGACTCGAGTGAGTGAATGTTTGAGAGTGCATTCAAGAGGCGGAGGCAAGGGGATGAACGTGACGCCACGAGAAAGCGAGAATGAGAGAAAGTGTCTGTACGGTGAGTGCATTTTCAGAAGCGGCTTGTCGCTTCGTGCTTATTGTACATTGCGCTGATCTTTCTACCGTACGCATTTTATATTTGTGAGAGTAATAAAAAGAAAAAAAGTAAAAGGAAGTGAGAAAGGCACGTATCAAATTATTTCGAAGAAAAAAATTGTCAGACCTTTCTGTCCAAGTGACTGTATCAATTAAGAATCTCCGATTAATTGTACATATGCATATGCACGAATCGTTATTTTTATTTTGCGATTGTGAAATTACGAGAAATTCGTTTGAGTAGACTTTTAATTTTATTGAAAATTATGAAGTTTGTAGGCTTGAAAAAACAAATTGTAAATATGCAAATATTAATAATCGTTAATTATCATCGTTATTTATTTTAAGGTGGTTGTACTTGATATTTGAGATAGATGCCTATTTATTTAACGAAATCTTATTGGGTCCAAGTCATTTATAACCGGATCTGTAACGAGAACTTAAAACGCGAAATCGAAAGCTCTTGGAGAGGAAAACCTGACAATTTCAAATCAAAGAATGCAAGAAAACGAGAACGTAATTCCTGATCGTTTTGATTTAAGGAAACAAAATAATAATATTAATAGTGATAATAATATGTAACAAAGAAAATAAAACATTCTGCATCGCGTTCCTCGGTATCATGAACATATCAATAACATGAACTCGTGGAGCGAACGCGAACGAGCAGTAAGTAAACGAAAGGTCCGCACCGGCTCTGACAAAAAAAGGTCAAAGACAAAAAGAAAAAGCCTCTTGAGCGTCGAAGCAGAAACTGTTTGAAAGTGCGCCAACACATCGAATATTTCAATTGCAGCTGTAGCAGCACATACACACAAACACAGACCAAGTCTTGAAGTTAAGACGAATCTACGTCCATTCCACTTAAGATTAAGTCGAGATGCAATGATTGAAATATGAGCCTATGAATTGGAAAAAAATAGTGAAACAAATTTAATTAGCTTGGGATTCCTTCGATTTTTCGTCGAAGTATTCCCTTATACAGTTGCACATATACAGAGAAAAAAAAATTTCCTCCAAACGTAAATGGAAGACTGTTTTTTTCCAAACATGATCAAAAAAAAAAAAATTAATAAAACAAGTCTTGAATGCCCTGGCAAGACGACACAATCACGACGACGTACAACAAAGTAATTTTATAATGCTTTTTGATTTTTTTTTTTTTTTATCATATGAATATATAAATATATAAATATAAAGAAAATAAAAAAGTCTGTCCGAACCATAAATGAAGGCGAGCGGTCTGTGTCACACGCCTCGTAAAAGTGTTGAAATTCTGATAGTTTTCAGAAGCATTGTAAACTAGTGAATGAGTAACGAAGAAAAGAAAGACTAACAAAAAGATTAAATGAACGGCTCTCTATTTTGTGTCACACGTGCTTTTCTTTTTATCGTGGGAATGTGAGGAGCACCGACTGATTGCTCATAATCGAGTTGTTATCAATAACTCGAAAGCGCGTCGGTAAATTTGTGAGGCCTCTCTTACCGAGGGAGGATTCAAGTGCGATGAAAAAAAAGTAATAATAATTAAACGGGATTCGAAGACGTAATTAACTAATCGAAGCATGGGAAATAAAAGTAATAATTATAAATAAAGAGGAAAATGAAAGATGGGAAACGGCGACGATTATTAGAAGCAATAAGTGGATACACGCAAATGCAGATTTTTATATAGAGATGTTAAAAAATTTCAGATGATATTAATTATCGAATAGTGCTATCTTCCTAAATGTTCGTATTACAAGTTGAACAATATTTGAGATGGAGTGATGAAAAAAAATAATAGAAAATAAAATACATCGCCAAAACTGGCGCACGGAGTTCGGATCGAAATCACAGGCACATACACACACACACACACACACACACACACACACACACACACACACACACACACATACACATAAATTATCATAGCAACTCATGAGTAGTGATGATAATAAAAGTGGATCTGTGTATGCAATCGAACAAACATAATAATTATTATTATTATTTATTAAATTGACGCGCGAGAACGCGCGTATGTTGGAGCTTTCGAGTGGAACGCCGGGAAAGGATTTTTCACGTATTTTCGAACTGTGGCTGTCTCGTGTTCGAAAAGACGAGTATGCAAGTGCGTTCAGTACTTTCAATTGTATTAAAACAAAAATTAAATTATCCGTTACGTATTTAAAAATCCTAGGTCTTCCTCTTTTCTTTTCTGCGTACATAGAAACATAAGCCTGACTAAAAGAAAAAATCATTTGAAATTTACTGTCGCACTCGCAGTCACACATTGAAAACATAATTTAAAAAACAGACATACACGTATTTTGGTTACCTCTTAAACAAGTAAGAATGAAGAGCGGAAAGTGAAATATCAATCAGATTGAAAAAGTAAAGGTGAAAATTTAATAGAGAGAAAAATAATAGATAAATGTAGGAAGCGGAAAAAAATAATCAAAATTTCATGTATGGAGCCGCGTGACTGTCCTTGTCTGCACCGTTGGTGAAATGAAGAGCGAACGATGTGGTAGGAAAAAGAATATCGTTTGGCGCCTTGTACCTTTTTCTATTTTTTTTTTAACGAACAGTATTGCTTATGTA
Source organism: Copidosoma aretas (assembly GCA_030522625.1). NCBI lineage: Eukaryota > Metazoa > Arthropoda > Insecta > Hymenoptera > Encyrtidae > Copidosoma > Copidosoma aretas. Next base: position 25,969 of record JAPYYV010002389.1, on the reverse strand, counting down.
ATACTGTTTATTTAAAAGAAAGAAATAAATTAACAAAAAAAAAAATTTATTGTTGTTTAGAGATTTAACTAAATTGAAGAAAGTCTTATTTTATCGTGAATTCGTTTATCTATTTTTTATCACAGAAGAAAGGGGAGAGGCAAGTGAGAATGGATTTTTTTTATTCATTTTGCAATTAAATGTTGTCAAAAAATTGAATACACCTCACACGCAAACACCAAATAAAAAGAACAGTGAAAAATAATAGAGAAAACAATAAAACGTAAGCGTCGAATCGATAAGCAATTCATAGAGTTAAAATAGATAAGAGATACTCGTGTATTTTTTAATTTTCACCCAGTGAATTTTAATCTGTTTTGAAAATAGAAAATTAATAAATTGAGAAATTTTTGCCAAAGTACCTGCGTAAGAAACCAAGAAGCAAAATTTTTCAAAGTGAGCAAAACAGGTACCGTCCCACGTACATTTTAATAAATAATAAATGTTTTTTTTCTTCACTCGCATGGTTAGAGTGCTTATTTTGATTGCTTTAATATTTCTATCGATTACGTGTAAAAAACTCTCATACAATATCTGTACACACAAACCGGGAATCAAACATACGTTTACATAAATAATAATAAAAGGAGCAAAAACACAGTACATCCGTGCGTCTTCAATTTTTTGTAAAAAGAAAAAAAGATAAAAATGAATACGAACAAATAAAAATACAGAGTGAAATAACAGAGCGCAAATAAAATGTCAACAAATTTTTGGGATGAATCTAAACATTTTTCCTATGGTGTTGTCAAGACGATGTTGAATGTACATAAGATATAATAAATAACATACCTTATATGATGTAAAGTATATTATTCTTCATTGTTTTATTTTTATCCTCTTGTTCATATCATTCCTGTCCTAATGTCAATATTAAATTTGATTATACTTAAAAAAAAAGTTCAACTATAAAATAAGCTTCTTAAACCTCATTGAACAAAAATTTAAGTGCTTAACCTAATAATCCAATAGATAAATAAAAAAATTGTTCGCATTTATACATTAAATCAACTAAATCCTAAGCAATTAATCCCCAGTTACACCCAATATGCTCGCCTGCTTGCACTTTTATTGATTAATTAAATAAACTAAATTCCCAAGCACTTAATTCCCAGCAATCCAATACGCTCACCTGCTATTAATATTTTTTATTTATTGATTAATTTAAATCCCAAGCAGCCAATCCCCAGTAACCCAATACGATCGCCTGATACCTGCATTTTTTTTTTTTTTAATATTATTAAATGAATACATAGTAATAATAAGAAGCAAATATGTGTACTGAGTTATTAAGCTGCTCCTGTTTAGTAAAATGAAGAGAGTGCATTGGGTTGCTAACGAGGTTTCTAACCTTTGCCTGCTGGTAATATAATTTATTTATCTTGTACAGAATGGCATGGGCAAAGTAGAGCCTTGAGCTTCTCGATTGTTTGTTGAAAATATAATTTTTTTTTTTTTTTTTTTTTTAATAATAACCGTTTCAGAGAGCGAGCGCTTTGAATTGATCAACTTTGGTTGCTGGTGATATAATTGATGATAAAATTTTACTAATAAGCGAGCTGGATAATCGGCCTATACTCATCTTTGCTTGCATAAATTATTATTTGTTTTATAATTAAACTTTAGAGCAAGCGGGCGTATATTGGCATACTCACTAAAGCTTGCTCAAATCATTATTTATTTGTTAATTAAAAGAATAGACGAGCAAGCTTTTGTCTAACTAAACTTTGCTTTCTTAAATTAAAAAAATGCTATTATTAAAGAAAAGCACAAGCAAGCGCATTTAATAACTTGGACTACACTGCTCGCGATATATTTATTTATTGTTTAAACAAAAATAAAGGAAAAGAAGTGCATTCGGTTTCTGGAGATTGCCTGCTTGGGGTTTAAATTTATCAATAAATAACAAAATAGAGAAAGCATCAATAAAGTATTATCTCGCTGTCCTCTGATCCTCTGGGTTATTGGGTTTAGTATCTGGTATAAGAGCTCAAGTTCTTATTAGGTTTTATAGCTTGGGATAAAGATAATTGGTTTTTTATTATTTTTGAATCTCGTGCCAGGGTTTGGGATCACGGATCACACTGCGCGGCGTGCGCGCGAATTAAGACGGCAAGACGCCATCTTGACTGAAGCACAACTACAACAACTACACAACAATAACAGTCATAACAGAGTGCCTTTGACGACATGTAAGTTATATGTGAGTCAAAACAAACCAAAAGAATGTCGGTGACAATTGTTATCTCTGAGATTTAAGTAAACGCAATGAAACACATAACATCAGTTTATCTAATTTTTAGTTTGTGAAATAAAAGCTTTAATTTGTCATACTTAGTTATAAAAATCCAAAGATGCAGAGAGAAGAGAAACAGTTAGAGGCTGCCCTAGAGGCAATAATAATGAGGGTGAACGACTTAAAAACGGCAATCGCTTCAATGATAATTAAATTAGAGTGTGAATATGAGACTCTTAATTGGCCAAACTTTCTTGATAACTTTGCTATTATCTCTGGTCACGTAAGAAAACCATTATATTTTATAACCAATTGTATTTTAGTTTCTTTTGTACGTTACGTGGTTGATTTTTTTACAGCTCACAAGCCTTTCCAAAATTCTCAGTCATGACAAGGCTCTAAACTTGAAACATTATACAGTACTTCCATTACATCTTAGTCCTGAGAAGGATGAAGAATTGATGAGGTTAACAGAAAATAGGATATCAACCTTTGCACATGATTTAGTGCCAGACTACTTGAGAACCAAACCTGATCCTCAAGTTGAACAAAAACTTTTGACGTATGAGACCAAAGTCAATACTTTAAATTTTGACCAAGCTAATGTAAGTATATTTTTAGCACTTTATCAACTAGTCCATAAAGCATGTAACATATTAAAAAAATATAAATGACTAAATATAAATGATTGCTCATTCATGTGCCATAACAAAATCTATGGTTCATTTTTTACTAAAAAAATGAAGTATTTTTAAAATAAAAAAATTTAATTCTTGTTTGTTAAAAAAAATATACAATAAAATGTTTATTTTCTGTTGGTATATGCTAACTAAAACTACAACTAGGAATTCAATGTAAGCTACTGCAAATAAAGTTGGCATTGACTGCTGTTTCTTGTTCCATTTGCTCATAAATAGCCATGAAATTTTGAGTTATTTACTTGTTTTATTTATCAGCTTGCAATTATGTTGTACTTGTATCATTGACTTATCAGCATTTGGAACAAAGATTTTCATATTTAATGCAGCCATACTAATAAAAGAATTGATTTCGAATTTCAGAAACAGGTACAGCAGTATAATAAAGTCTTAGGTATGGTTATTGATGCTATAAATAAAAACAGAGAAGAAATGGAAAATGAAACCAAAAGCAGAACTACGCAAATGCAGACTAGCAGTCCTGCTGATACGAATGCATTGATCAATGCAGTTTGCAATGGAAAAGGATTAAAGGTATGAAATGTAGAATATGATATTTTATTTTATTTAAAGAAATATCAGTTTTTCACGCACCGATCGATATTTTTAGTCTGATGTTCAAATGGTCCAGTCAGGTGTGAGTCCAGTCGCGAATAATATGCTAGTTGGAAGACTAGCTGGACAGTCACAAGCATCTGGACCAGGACCCATGGGTAAATAAATAATATATTTAAAGTTATTTTGTATTGTTCATTGTACTTATGCAGATAAAAACTAATTACTCTTTTGTTGACAGTAGGACAAATGAGCAAGGCTCCAAGTGCTATCAAAACGAATATCAAGGCTGCTTCACAAATTCATCCTTATGGGCGATGAACTAGTTTTGTTATGTTTTTTGTACTTATTTCTGTAAAATATATATTAGTCTTATTCTTTATTACACTATGAGTCAAAGCTTTCGTTTTTTGTTTGATACTATAGCGTAACATCTAGGTGATAGAGATCTATTCATTGTTGGAACAATATCAGCTTCATAATTATGCTCTCTTAAAAAGTTCAATCTATCTGACAAAACCAAAGATTCTGCAGCATTTTGTAAAAGTAACTGTAAGCCAGTATACACTTCGATACTTTCTTGTTTATCCAAATTATTATCCCATAATAATGTCAAGCTATTTTTTATTCCATTATCCCAAGGAATAGAGTACGTGACAGGTACACGTTTTTGCTTTTCAAATGCATAACGTTGTTCACAGTCTTTTAAATAATTTTCAAAATCTGTGCATTGAGATTTCCTAGTTGCTTTTCTAACAAGTTTCTTTATTTGCAGATCGTCTGAAAATAGTATTCTTATTATAGTAAAACTAATTAATAATTGAATTGTGTGTATTATAATTGATGCTAACTTTCAACAGCATAAAATTCAAGAATTGCTCTTGCAAGAACATGAAATGAATGTTCGTCGTGTGCTTTTTTTGAAATTCCAAGCCACCTGTCCGACGTTTCTTGACAAGCTAATCGCATGAACGGCCTCCTTAAAAATTTTCCAATGTCTAGTTTCAATTTTTCAACAGCGTCATTCAAAGTTTTTGATAAAGGAAAATAAGTAAAATACTCTCTGTCACTATTAACGTGTTCCATCTTCTTTAGACTCAATTTATGATAACAGCAAGAGATTAAAATAAGCAATTTAGCCTTTTCCATTTCTAAATATATTTTTGACATATAGACACTGAGATCACCACAAGCATGCAATCCAACCAAGCATATGTTGTCGATTTCTCCAAATTCCTGTTTTACAAGGAATTCTGTGCATTTTAAAGAATCTTCAGATATTGTAGAGCACACGTATTTAACTGTCGAAAGGGAATCAGGAAAAATATTTTTTTGTCTGATTTTAGCTGCTTCGACATTTTTTGCACTCGATTCCAAACCTAATACTTTATATCCGTACAAATGATTGAGCAGTTGACAAATATATCCCTGCAATTGAGTATGTGGATTGTTAATAAGAGTTGCTTACCTCTCGGAACCGCTTGAAGCAGTTATATCCATGGGATACCGTTTGAAGTCGCCTCGAGTGGTTTCCGCGAAATATTGTAATAACATTTTTTTAAATTCCATTCTTAATAATTTCTTACCAAGCCACACCCAAGATCGACTATGAAGGATATATCTTGCTGTTGACATTGTTCATGGACCAACCGTGCTAAATGAAATATTTCGTGTTGCTTCTTTAGACTCATCTTCTTGAGGAAGGATTCAGGCAACGAGATCAATGATAGCGATACGTTTGATATCGGTAATTTATTTAATTTGTGACAACTTTCGACAAAATTCAGTAATGATTCTGGCCACTTTTCCTAGAAGAACAATTAAATGACCAAAAAAATAACATATGATTGTATAATCAACGAATTGTTGGCACACCTGTGTTTTCCATCCAGCAACGAAATCGTTCAAATCTTTATTTTCAATGTCCTTCAAAGCTTCAAGCCAATCGGCAGGTAACGAGTCTAATGAACCTTTGCACAATATTTTAGTTACAGGCATGTTGTAGAGCCATTGAAACTCTTTAAATAACAAGATAGCTTCACCAAAGTACTCAACGTGTGTTTGTCCATTCATTCTGCAACCATATAAATACGTTTCTTTGGCTAATTAATCAAAAGCAATTAAACAAAGTATTTAAGGACAAGGCCATGAATGACAAAATTACAAACGATTCGAAAAACATTAAAATCTAGTTTTATTAAAAAAAAATACTTTTACACGTTTGATTGAAACGACGGCTTAGCTTAAGATTGTACTCTTCTTCCGACGCCGGAAATTTCTTAACGAAACCAACAAAAATATGTTATCAACAACAAGAACAGTTCACGGCCGTTAGATAGCTTGGGCCTGACTCTTTTCCTCCTGCTCGAGAACCTTCCAATTTTCCGAGCGCCTCGACTCCAGGTCGACGTTGCGAGGACCGATCAGCGCCCTGCCGACCCTCACGTTCTTCGCGCCTGGGCTCAGATACCTTTCGGCAACGGCGAGGAGTTGTTCCCCGCTCACAGCCTTCAGCCGCTCTCTAAGGCCCTGGACGTCGTCGAAGCTCAAGCCGTTCAGGAACCTGTTCATGCCTCGGTTGCCAGGCGCCACCGGGGCGTCGAGCTTCTGGAATATCTGCAGCTTCGCCTCGACGAGCTTTTCATCGGTCACGTCGGTCTTGGACAAAAAGTCCCAGGCTCCGTCGAATACGTCGAGCGTGCGCGTTGAGCCTGGATCCCGGTACGAGTAGAAATAGAACGAGCCGTCCGCCCCGAGCATCGAGCCCCCACCATACGCTCCGCCCTTCTCTCGTATTTCGGGGTGCAGGTAGCTCGACGTTAGCAACTTCGAGAGCACCTGGAGGCTCGCGTAGTCCGCGTGACTATACGGCACGGTCGTTACGACCTTCGACGTGTAGTTCACCGTGTAGGGGAGCACGTGGTGCACGGCTTGGTTCGTGGGCCCCGTGAGCTCGTCGCTCGTGTACACGTCGCCCTTCTTGTCCCCGACGTTCCCCAGTATCTCGTAGAAGAACTCCAGATCCTTCAGGACGTCGTCCATCGACTCGCCGGTCGAATTGATGGCCGATCTCAGGCTCGATTTTATCAGGACCTCGTGGGCGATCTGCTGGACTTGTTCGAGCACCAGGGACAGGTCCTTCATCTGGGCGACCTGTTTCATCCTGTTGACGTACTCCATGCCCGAGAGGTTTTCCTTGTAACAACCGACGGGCGAGACCAGACTAGCGGCGGAGCTCATGGAGTAGAGGTGGCCCGAGTTCGCAATGCCGTTGGTCACGTTCGCCGCCGCCATCTTGACGAGGGTCTCGAATCTAGAGAGGTCGGTGAGCCTGACCCTGTCGAACAGCTCTTCCCACAGTTTCCACATCTCTCCGGCGTTGTGCTCGAGACAGTAGGAATTGATGACTATGCCCTCCTCGTACCTACTGCTGTCAGCCTTGTGCTCCATCGTGTGGTTCGAGAACGAGAGTCCGCCAGTCTTCAGCTGCGTCAGCCTGTCCCACTCGCGGTAATCGTAACGTTTGGTGCCCATTTTCGTGACCACGTCGTTGAAAATTGGCAGCACGTTCTTCAAATCGGGTGAGAGATGCTGCGTGTTTATCAGGCCGCGGTAGTAGCACACGCCGTTCGTGGGCTGTACCGCCAGCTGTATGGGTATGTTGCAGACCTGAGTGTCAACCAGGTCGTATCGGTCAACGTCCTCCTTGAGGTCTTTGATTTTGAGACCTGGTAAGCAATCGAGGTCCTCTTCCTTTTGCTGATCCGTCAGCAGGGCTTGGCCGTTTTTGAAGATTACGTCCAGCTGTTCTGGAGTTAGGTTTTTCAGTTTGGACTCCAGCAAAGCGTTTTCGGCTTCGACGAGCTGCTTCTCGAACTCCTGGCTGGGAGACATGGTTATCGTGAGCTTGTGATTGTTATTCAACAAGTATTTTTCGGTCAAAGAGTTCAGGTATTTTGGATCTCTTTCTATTATATCTTTGAAATTTTGAATGGCCTTGTTGATCTTGAGAGAGTCAATAATGTTGGCATCGTGATTCCACAGTGGGATGATATTGTAGAGCAAATTCAGACCAAAGTTTGACGTTTGATGTTTCACTTGCAGCTCGATGTGATGGAGAACTGCTTCAATGTGATCGCTCCGAAATCCATCCTCAATGACTTTGGCTACGGTTTCGTTGTATATACTTTCGACTTTTTCGAAATCTTGTTCTTTTACACCTTGCAAGCTTACTATGAATATCGTGTCCTTGACTTGGGATTCGTATCCAGTCATAGGGCCGAAACCAGTGCCAATGTTAGTATCCACTAAACTTTTGTAAAATGCTGAATTAGGTCCATCTAATAGTAATTGGGCTAAAATATAGACGTTAAAGCCTTCTTGAATATCAGTGATGTCGTTACAGAGACTAGCTATTGCTATTGCATTCTGTCTATTTGGGTCTGCTACCAGTGGATTAGGTCTGCATAAAATGTGTTTTTTTTTGGGTACGCTCCACCTAGTTTCAGGAGGTACTTTTGTCTTCGAGGTATCAATTTTATCAGCTAAAAATAGATAGTTGTCATTGACAAATTTCAAATGGTCTTCCAATGGGAAATTGCCATAGGAATAAAATCTAGCATTGCAGGGATGATAGTGTGTAGCATGAAAATTTACTAGATCTTCATAATTCAATTTTGGAATTTCTAAAGGGTCACCACCAGATATTACACCATACGTGTGACTAGGTAATAGTGAATTTAACAACTGCGTGACAAAGATGTTCTGATTACTATTAAAAACACCCTTCATCTCGTTGTATACAACACCTTTGAATATTATAGGAGAATTTTTATCATGTGGATCTGTATGTTCCATTCTCCAACCTTCTTGGAAAAAATCTAGTTCTCGTAGTTGCGGTCGGAAAACACTGTCCAAATAAACGGACTGTAAATTTCTGAAATCTTTTAAATTTTGCGTTGAGAAAGGGTAAAAGGTATAATCAGGTGCAGTCATAGCATTCATGAATGTTGCCAGAGATCTCCTCAACATTTTGAAGAAAGGATCTCTACATGGATATCTGTCACTCCCACAGAGAGCCATGTGTTCAAGTATATGAGGCAAGCCTGTGGAATCCATAGGAGTTGTTCTAAAGCAAATGGAAAACACATTGTTGCTGTCGTCACGATCAAGATGTAAATATTGAGCTCCAGTGTTTAGGTGTGTTAATCTTACTGCCGTCAGATACATCTCTTTTATTGGAGTAATCTGATCAACCACAAAACCATTGAGGATTTGTCCTTCCTTAAGATTACTTGCACTGGTACTCTTGATACCATTATCCTGAAGAGAACTTTGAATATTCGACACAACCCTGGAAGTTCCAAATTTGGACTTGTTTATTAGTCCAAGGCTTTTGAGCCACGTAATTTTTCTCAGTAATGGTTGATAAAACATCTCTGCTGATTATTTTCTACCTGAAATATATATAAAATAAAACTGTCATTGGAAAAATAAGTAAATCTATTTTTAACTGTTTGAAATAAATTGTGGTTCTCACGATAAAATTGAGTTGATGAAAAAATAAATTTTGCATTCGTTGTTTTATTACTCGTGGTTAAAAATTAATTGGTGATGAAATGATCAATAATTAATTACATCACTTACCGACGTAATACAATACAACTAAATCAAATTTCAATTCTTACACTTATACACTGTATTCAAACTAATTTTTAGTTTAAAATATAAAAAGATTCGGCACGACAATCATCAATCAACAAAATTTCGATGGAAAATCATGGTTTTTGAGGTTATGAAAACGAAATTTATTTGAGAATGCAATAACAGTTGGGTTACTTACCTCTATCTCGATATAGTTTTCATATATGAAAATATGAGATGGTCAAAATTTTTATGGCATTTCTCGATTTTAGCTCTGTTATTAAGCAGGTATAATATAATTGCGCAAAACCTCCATCACCAAGCAGCGGAAGCAGGATAGCACTATAGCAGGAAGAAACAAAAAAATCGCCACCGGGAAAAAAAAACACTATATCACTATATATATGCGTGATACACATGCACTTGCAGAAGTTGCAGACGATGCATTTAATTGACATCACCCATTCACCCCCCCAAAAAACAAAACGGTCACAAAAAAATCTCATCAAATGCGGCGGTGGTGGTGCTGGCACGCGCAAGTGCATCATAATTTTAAACAAATAAATAAATAATTGCAGTTTTTACTCTTATATTAAATAATTAAAAATCAAAGTACCCTATTATCGTCGATATGTTTAGGTGGATTTTTTCGTAAAGTGATAAAAAGGCGAAAATCAAAGAACTGACATGTAACAAGTACTTGTAGTTCGCAAAATTAATAATGAATGCTCAGGTACAACTTATGCATAACTGCTGGAATAGTTTATTATAATACCTTGTAAATAAATGTGAATGAATATCTTTTGGATTCCAGACAATAAGGAAAGTGTACTTTGCTATCGTCACAAAAAAAAGGAGGTATTTTGTTCCAGGACGTTGTATATTTAGGACAATTAGGCACTGCTGGGGAGTGCACTTGAAAAATTTGCATGATTGAAATCGAATGAATAGTCGGATATAGAACAATACAATAACGTCATGGACAAAGTTGAATAATTGATTGTCATAATTATCGAGGATCGAAGGGAGGAAGGAGGAGGAGGACGCCGGGACGCGACGCCAAAAAGAGGGGTGTGCGGCGTGCGCGCGCGCGTGCGGGTGCGGGAAAGTGCACTCTCTCTCTCTAGCACTATAACACTTCACCGTGACTTCACCAGCTTCACCTCTCTGGGGCTCGGGGACTTTCCAGAGCTGTTCCAGAGCAAGTGTAGGGTAGTACGGGAGAGGAGGTGGAGAAGAGAGAGAGAGAGCATTTGGGGAGTCCAGCGCTGGATATTATCGACCGAAGTTGAACTTCACTTCGGCCGACGATATTTCTCTGCTGCCCGAGTCCCCGGGGATAGGGATAGAGAGAGAGAGAGAAAGAGAAAGACAGCAGGAAGAATTATAAGGGCTGGTTTGTGCTCCAAAATTATCGAATCCGTTCGTTCCTGGAGCAGACGCACACACAAGCTAGAGAGCCGTTGGCGGCGCGGATTGGAGGAGGAGGAGGAGTAAAGTAAAAGAGAGGAAAAAAAAGAGGAGTGTGTTGTGCTGCGCAGCGCGCATGGAGGAGAGATTGATCGCCGGGGAGGCCGTCGGAGCTCGGAGCCCACCTGCTGGTCTCTCTATATCTCGGCGACGCTGATGATGATGATGATGACGATGATGTGGTGGGCTGCTCGGAATCTGGGGCAGCAGCTCTCGGGAGCTAAAGGAGGAGAATAGAGAAGCCACCGAGGAGAGTGAGTGTGTACTTATATGTGCGCGGTGTGAGCGTGTGCTCGTGTAGTGCGTGCCGCCAGTGCTCGAGGAGAGCATCCTGGTAGCCGGCAGGCAGCAGTCGATGTCGAACAACCGGGCCGCCCGTCCAGTAGCAGGCTGGTGGTGGTGGTGGAGGTGGAGCGCGGGAGCCGGCTGTGACGCCCCGGAGCAGGGCCCCCAGCTGGGGACCACGGGGCTGCTGGAGTGGCTCTAGGAGTCCGGCGAGCGACGGGGAAGCAGTGGGCCGCGAGCCGCCGCCGCAGCCACCAGCTGATGGGCGACATGGCCGGGATCTGGCCTGGAGGCCCGTGCGCCTGCTGAGTGCAACCTCGCCCGCGGTACTTACCTACCCCCCCAGGTAGCCTTTGTCCGTCGCGGGGCGGAGCGAGAGAGGGTTGTGGACGACGAGAGAGAGGAAGAAGCTTGAGAAAACATGAGTGCGAACAGCCATCAGCTCGTCGAGGCCGCAACCTGCGCGGCCAGAGTCAAGAAGGAGCGCTCGCCAACGCCGACTCTACCGGTGAGCTGCAGCGTCCAGCAGCAGCAGCAGCAGCAGCAGCCGCTCGCGGCCAGGCTGCACCAGAGGTCCGCCTCGGCGCAGCCTCCACCGCCGTCCTCGAGCTTTTCCAACGGGCACTCTCACTCGAGGGACCTTCTGCAGGACGTGCTCAGGGGCAGCAAGTTTAACAATCTCAGTCACCTCACTCCAGCTGCCAAGCACGAGACTGTCCGTCTGATGGTCGAGGATAGCATCAGGTACATACTATATATTTGATTCCCCATTACTCTTCTGCAGGTCTTTGTTTGTTTGTTTTTTATTTTATTTTATTTTTTTTTTTTTTCATTTTCTCACTTTTTTTACTCAACACTATTTCGATATTCCTCAGCGAAGAGTCTAGGTGTCATGTACAAGAGGTGTACTCACAAATTGACCAGATGAAGGTGGAAGAAAAGTTGTTGCTGTATCTGAAGCTTTCGGTGTCTCTGACCAATCCCAACGGCACGGTGGATCCACTAAGGCAGCCCCTAAATCCATTGGGTAATCGTTACGAGATCCATCAGACAATTATGTGGATCAAAACGCACCTCGAAGAGGATCCGGATGTTTCTTTACCAAAGCAAGAGGTCTACGATGAATACAAGTAATTTTATGATTCTCTTTTTTTCTGTCTCAATACTCTCAATATAATTCCATTACTACTTCGATTTTATAATTCACAAGAACAACAGTGAACTCTATCTTCGTGTTCTCTTCAATTTGGTAATCAGTTGTAAACATTATTCTCTGATTTTTCCGACAGCATATTCTGTATAAACAATTCCATGAAGCCTCTATCCACAGCTGATTTCGGAAAAGTCATGAAGCAGGTATATCCTCGCGTTCGACCTCGTAGACTGGGTACACGTGGCAATTCGCGGTATTGTTACTCTGGAATGCGTAAAAGAATAAAGTTGGATCCTCCAACATTACCATCCATGAGTGATGTAGATGTCGTAAGTTGTAAGGCTATTTGTAGTGATTTTCTGCATTTATAAGTGTCGATACTCGTGAGCCGCAAACCAGTAAATTCTGCTTTTTTTTATTTCTAACTTAGGATGAAGATTTCGAGCATAATGTTACAGAAGAGATGTTGGGAGCCACTTCAACACTGATTCGTGAGTGGGCCGAGTCACTGTTGGACATCAAATTTTCTACCCTCTGCTCATTGGGAAAATATCTCGTTAATAATCTTTGCGTTGATAATCGATCTCTTGCTGCTGTGTGTTTACTGAGTGCTTCGGGAGAAATGCAACCTGAGACAAACAAAGGTCCTTGTCCAACTTAATTTATACTTAATTTTTACTCTTACCACCTCAGTCTGATCATTTGAATTTGTTTGCTCCAGAGACGAGTCCAGGATTGCCAGGAACGCCTGGTTTAGCAAAATTTGGTAAGCTTAGAGAGGCTCAGCTACAGTTACAGCGTAAACTTCAACAACGAGAACAAATCCGCGATCAAAAAGATCAGCACGTTAACAGCGTGTTGCCGGTGATTATCAAAATTGTTATACGTTTTGCTACTGTCACAGTCGATTTTTCACAAGTTTGTTTCTGTTATTTTTAGGTTGATAGCAAAGAAAAGACTGTTGATGAAAGCATAGAGGCCGGAGTGAAAAAGAACAAGCGAGGTAAAATGACGAACGTAAATCACCTGGTTCAAGGTACAAACAACGCGTTGAGCAAGACGAACAATCACGCGCCAGTCTCGGCAGCTGTCACGCCGGTAAGCCGACAAAAAAAAGTTCTCAATAAAAGCAACAACCAACCCTGCAGTGGCGCGTCTGTCCTGCAGTCCAACTGTGATAATCTAGTGGTACAATCGATACAAGCGAACGAGCAAATTAGTAGTGCTCAGCCTAGGCTAGTGAGGAGCAATAGCGCGCAGTCGCCGCGTGAAGTCAAACCAAGGAACACGCGGAAGCGCGCCGGAAGCAGCGTGGCAGCTGCGGTCGCGGCTACGGTGACAACGACATCAATGACCTCAGACTCCAGTCCCGAGAAGCTGGTAAAGCTTGCGGACATGTTGGATACTCGTACTGCGCGCTCCACTCTCAGGCTCTCTTCGACTCCCATTCATCATAAGCAGCGTCAGCAGCAGCATCAGCAACACTCTACAAAGATTCCAGTGATACTAGATAGTAGTCCAATAAACGACAAGAGCAACAATACTAGCGGTGAGCCCCTCCTCGCCGCGGCTCTCGTCAATCAGCCCCCAAAAAGCTGTGATAAAGATTCATTTCTGTGTTTGAACAATCGTTCCAAATCAAACGGCCACACGACTAACTCATCAGGCAAGCCAAGCCAAAAGTTGCTCAACGATCATGTGGAGCTGCTGTCGGACGGTAACTCGAGCCATGCGTTCAAGACAAAGCTCGGCAACATTGACAGCGACACGCTCAATGATTACCTGAACGGTGGCAACAACTCCCAGGAGCAGGAGGAGGAACTGCTGCAGTACTTTCAGCCGAGCAATTCGTCGAGTTCGGACATGGAGCTGAGCAACGTCGTGTCAGAGTCCGAGACGTCTTTGCGCCAGGACCAGGTCTCCCAGCTCAGGATCATCCTTCAGGAGAATCTGCAAGATTCAGTATTAGGGGCCAGCAAACCGAGGCTGCAGAGCGCACCAGTAGACAAGCAGCAGGCTATGCAGAAGCACAACTTAATATTGCCGACTCTGCTCAACGCTCACGGTAACGCCGTTAATACGAGGCGGCGGGTTAGTTTCGAGACTAGCGTGGTCGAGTGCAGTCAGGACAGTGGAAACGGCACGAGCACGGCTGGGAGCAGTTGCAGCACGAGCAACACCGTGCCCCAGAGTCCCAACACCCGTCGACGGATATTCAACTTTACGCCCATATCTCCAGGACCACAGTCCCCGATTAACGGCCGAGTGTCAAAGTCGAGCTCGGCAAACGCCAGTCCGTTCGTGTCACCCAGAAATACTCCTGTGCCCCGCTCGCGCAGCAACTTGCAGGGAAACTGTAGGTCACGCAGCGCCCAAAAGACACTTGCACGTTCGATATCTTGCAACGTGCGGAGCGATAATTTTATTGTTCCCATCTGTACGCCCGAGCTGAATGGTACTGTCAACAACAGACCTCTGCACTCTCCCCTCGCTCCCCTGGTAAACAACAAGGCTTCCCAAGCTACGATGCCACCGGCGTACTCGCCGCTTCTGGAGCAAACGCGCAAGGCCCAGCCACTACCCTGCACACCGCTGCTGTCGGATCTCGGTGTGCAAGACGATCAGCTGCTGATCAACTATCCGAGTCAGGAAAATCTTCAAGAAATCAAGAGCGTGTACAACCAAAAGCCACAGCCGACCGACGAGGAGATCTCGGATCTGTTGCAGAGCAAGCGACAGCAGCAGTACGCCAAGGACCAGCTGTTTTATCGTTCGCAGTCGGTGCCGTTGCATCGAATGGTAAATCCTGCGCTTCTGTCCCCGATCTCGGTGGCCCAGCAAATGACGCCGACCTTTCAGTACCACAGCTTCAACCCGTCAACAAACAGCTCGATAGCTGCGACCCCAGTGCCAAGTGAATTCAACGACTTTAACTCGATAGGCGGACCTTGCGATAACTCTAGCTACTTGCTCGACCCGTTGGTGTCCTCTGCCGATCCAGATTTTCTGATAGAGGACAAGGAAATGACTGCCGAGAACCTAAACAACCTATTTGATATTCTGAACGAGGCTGAACCAGAAACTGTACTATCGGACGACGGACCAACAGTGGACAAGGACCGAACGATCGGCTCGGACTCTCTGATGATGAACTCGTTGGGAAACGCGAATCTGATGAGCGAGAGTCTTTTACTGGGAGACAACTCTGCCCTCCTCGACAGCTGGACCAACGACAATGGCCTGAGCAGCAGTAGCAGTAGTGGCACCGGCCTCGCCGCTGCGGCTCCCAAGCTGATGCACTCGCGCTCCTATCCCAACACGCCGCTGCCCCTGCCGAGCTCCTCGTCCTCGTCACTGGCTATACAGTATCTGGACGACAGCGATGGCTCGCACTCGTATCCAACGACGCCACTGC
Source organism: Copidosoma aretas (assembly GCA_030522625.1). Taxonomy (NCBI): domain Eukaryota; kingdom Metazoa; phylum Arthropoda; class Insecta; order Hymenoptera; family Encyrtidae; genus Copidosoma; species Copidosoma aretas. Next base: position 10,475 of record JAPYYV010002389.1, on the reverse strand, counting down.
AGAATCAAAGTCAGCATCAGCAGCCGGACAATTACGCGGGGAGCAACGAGCCCATGCTGTTCAATTCGAGTCTGAACGCGCAATCACTTGGCCTTCCGAATCATCAGGTGAGAACGGAAGTCGGTGCAGGCAACGGTTGCTGCTCGACGAACGTCGAGTGCAGCGTGGCCGATTTCTTGGAGCAACCGCCGACTGAGACTGACGATTTAGGATCCCTCGGCAACTTTGACGGGCTGCAGGACGTTGACGCTCTTTCGCCTCTGTTCAACGAAGTTGTGGAGCCTAATCATTAAGAGAATTTCCATTATACGAGTCGGGGCGAAGATTTTAAGCACGCAGTCATTCCTCGAAATTCACTAGTGAGTTTTTAACATTCGACTTTGAAAAAAATGCGAAAAGTGGAGAATTGTTGATCATTCGATTCGATTATTTATCCATTTAGGACATAACTCTTTATCGTTAAAAGAGAGCTTGTGCTAGTTTTACAGGTTTTTTTGATGATCATTGGAGATAATTGTGTATAGTAAATGAATTCATGCCGTTGGGTATGAATTTCAGATGAAAAAACAAAAAGATATTTTATTTATTGCTCAAATGAAGTATCTGTCTCTTTTTCAATATTTTAAAAAGAGATATTGCATCTTGTTTTACCCTGGAGGTCTAGAAGTCTTTAAGAAATACCGAGAGTATTTATTACGAATTCTTTTATGAATTTTATCAAACTGTACAAAATAAAACAGATGTTTTACATAAAATTTTAAAAAATACAGTGCTTGCACTCTAAACTTTTATTTTTTCTGTTTTGTTACAACCTTATTTTTTTTTTTAAGTGGTGTGAATAGAGTATCTGCGCGTTGGGCTGGTTTTATAAGTCGAAAGTTTTCAAGACTGTAACGATGACAATTTTTATTGATAATTAAATTTGTTTGCAATAATTTACTCGAGATTCATAAGACGTTCATGATTGTTTCATTTTTGTGCCCATTTTTTTATGCGTACTTTTTATACACATTTTTTGCAATTTATCATTTTTGTCTTATAAAACAGCTAAACGCATTTGAGTACTTTACTGTATGTTACACTTAGCATATTATTTCAACATTCTATCAAGATCAACTAATGTACATCACTCATACCGGCGTCAACATGTCCCTTTTAGACATTTTTTAATCAAATGCATCAATAACATAGCGCATAAAAGAGAAGTTAAATCCCCCCTAAATTCTTAAAATTACGAAATTTCTAAGCAATGATCGTTCCGTATAATTTTACCAATTTTTCGTGGCTTAATCTCTTGGTTTGTCATCGATAAACTTTTTCAACGTATGCACATACAACTGTTTAAAAATTAACGTGAAAATTTCCCACGATCGATTGTCCAACAGTAATTCTAATACTCAACGAGAGTCACTATTAGTAGATTACGGACGAGTTCGCAAAGGCTTGTATTTACGAACCGAGAAGTTTACGGCACGAGCCGAAGGCGAGGGCCAAGAAGCCTTTTCGAACGAGTCACGTATACTTTTTTTTTGCCTGAGAACCTAAAATCAAGCGGCGAAGGTGCTATTTTGAGGTTAGAAGGCAAAAAAATTATTTAAGATACACAACTGAGCCGGAAGTAATCGCCGAATAATGTACTGTTGGAAAAGTTTGCCTAAAGCTCGCTCGAACGATGGCATTCTTTGAAGCCTTTTTTTTTGTCGAATCAAACTCACGTTCGATAATGAGGCTGCAGAGGTGCGTGGACGAAGCGATAGTTTTTGGGGCGTTGTAGATTTTGAATTGTTACAAAAGTGCTTGCTCAGTACGAAAGGACAATAAGTTCTTGTTGTAAAATGGAGGTAACATTTTATATTTGTAGTTGAGCAAATGAAAAGTTAGGATGGGAGAAGAGAAAAAAAGTCAAAAGTCGATGATTGACTAGGAAAGCCATGAATTGAGTGCGTGAGGAAGAGGCGAGCCGTAGTTGTAATAAAATATGGAGTCACGCGATATGCAATGCGAAAGAGCGACAGATTTGCAGCAAAGTTGCGGCATTGCAAATTTATGTAAAACTTTATACAATGATGAAGAAACGAAGGATTTAGTTATAGTAGAAACAAAAAATCGCTATTCACGAGTACTCACCACGATATGGATTGAAGGTTTTCGGTGTAATAATAGCATAATCATCATTATAAGCATCATCTTTCATCCGTGCCACTTTGTCATTTAGGCAAACCAAGTATAGAATAGCGTGCACGTATTTATAGAAACGTACTACTTAGTAATCTCAAGCCCGCAAAGATAATTATATAGTTACGCGTCGCCGAGTCTATATAGTGCAGATCTCCCGCTAATAAAATCATCGAAAGTAATATTGTTATGCCCACGAAGCAATCACTTTACTTAACGTCGCTGATGCGGTGAGAGATTGGCAAGGCTACCATTCAATTGAATAAGCTTATGGATCCGCGACTTGACGTTTTGAGTTTTAGATTTGCCAGCTTATTTTTTCGTTCGTGACTCGTGACAGTCTGTTTACCCATATACTTTACACTATACATAAAACAATAGCGCAATGCACTGCCCTAACACAGTCTGCACATGGACACACGCGTTCGGTATTGCAATAAGTGACGATCTTTTTTTTTCCCCTTCCAATGTTATTTATTTTTTATACGAGAAGACTGCATTTTCTTTTTGTGATCAATAATATCTCAGTATCAAAGTTTTTTTCTTCAATTTTAGTATTATATATTCAATCGAGTAATCGCGGAACTCTTTTTTACCCACAATAAACGAAAGTTTAGATATTCAAAGTTGACGACAGTAACTAGACGTATTTAGATGTTGTTTAACACTTTTAAGACTTGTAATCGATAATAAACAAGTCAGTGTTGATTTGAAAACGATAATAACAGTAGAGCGATTAATTTTATTTATATCACAGGAGTGCATCTTTTGACATCGCAATAAGCAACGGTATGTATGGTAGTTACGATTTCGTCTCGCAATCAGTTCGAATAAAAAAAAAGAGAAAAGAGAGCCGAGTCGTGCCTAGAAGTTTTAAGTGTAATTGTATCGTGACTCGCATTAGTAGTGAACATTAGTGTAGAAAAATAAATAAAAAGCTTAGCGTAGGAATAATCAAAGTAGGTAACTATAGGTAGTAGCGCACCAAAAAAATTAATTACCAACTATTTTCCCGTTACGGGGTAGTGAAAGAAAAAATAATTTGCGAAACGTTAAAAATTACGCTGCTGATCACCGGCTGAACGTTAGTTGTGAAAAAAAAGTGTTGAACGGGTCGCCTTAAAACGACGAAGGCAGGATTAAACAGGGTTGTCCATTAAATCTGATTTTACATTGTTACTCTCTTAAGAAAATATGTCGAATATTACGTAGTGCCTTAGTTGGATTTTTAAATAAGATTGTTTATCATCGTGCATTTAATTATTAAAAATTGCTCAACATTTTAAAATTGTATTATTGTGTACAGTGCATTATTTTATTTAAATACCATCGAAATTTTACATCTGATTCGTGCGCAACTTTCGCTCCCTATTTCTTGTTAATCCAATACAAATTTTTTATTGTTTATTAATCATCAACAATAGTGCAATACTTTGTCATTTTTCGAAAATCTTCGACATTCAGAAAACACACATACAAAGGTTATTTCAAAGAAAATAATTATCAAAGCATTACATGCGACTTTTGAGACGAAGTGTATTACCGAGGTAATAACACTTACCGGATGACTGAAAAACATTCAACATAAGCGCGCTTTTCTCTACATTTTCCAAATTTCTTAGCTCATGTCGGAAAATTTAATTTCTCATGTTAAGCGTTGTATGCATGACTGTGAAAAAAAGCTTAAATATTGTTTTCAGTTTGTACATAAGGTATACACGTTGTAGTGAAAGTATGTACATCAATGGCAACATCAAATTGAAGGCTTTTTTTTACAGTGTGCATAAAATTATTTAAATTCAGAGAGAAAAAGTTTAACAAACAGTTAGATAACGAAAGGACTATAGAAATCCAGTTTTTATACTGGTATATTGTATAATGTTCAATGATTCGACACTCGTAAGCATAAACAAAATAATGAAATGGTTATTCGAGTATTACTAGAAGTTTATATATGATAAGTTATTGATTGATATAATTAGTTAATTCGCACCATCGCGATTGCTGTTACATTATTTGATTCTGCGCGTTAGAGTGTTATAGTTATATAGACACGAATCCGACGCTTATACTTCTGTATGTAAAAATGCGAAAATATATATGCGTCGTTTTACCTCGATAAAATAAAAAACGTCCAGTTGTAGACTTTTTTGAAGTTTATTTTTTCCATAAAACAGAACATTTTCTTATGCTTATTAAACTCAGTAGTTAATCGATTCAAGTGAATTAAAAAAGTGTCTGTTTACCAGTTGTAAAAAAAAAGTTCAAAATTGTAATAAAACATATATTCTTGACCGAATATACAAAAAAAGTGTATAACTTTGGAAAAGTATTTTTATAAAAATATTAAAAAACTATTTTCGGTGAAACCTAGTTGAGAATTAAAAAATCTATCTTAGAAGAGTTACCTGTTGCCTTCAAAACGAAATAAAAGTATCGTTTTGTTTTCGAAAAAATTTATATTATCCTTTATTTAGACTTAAAAGTTGAAGTTTTGAAATTTTTCATACTTAATTTTTGTCGGATCAATATACATGTATTAAAAATGAATTAAAAACACAACATATTAATAAATTCATGTCTACAACTGTGACGTTTGTATCATTTAATATTATTGTACAGTTAAACGTGTCGTACATATAGCATACAATTATCAATTAGTCAACAGAATCTTGTATCGTGAAGTAATTGGAAAAAAAGAACCATAAAAATTATCCATTTCTTTGTACATACATACAACAAACACGAAGCAAGCTTGACTGTGATTTGCAATATTTGAGCGTATAAAAGGGAAAATGAATGTAAATGAAAAAAAAAGTAAAACGTGTCAAACGATGAGATGAGTTTTGGAACAGTTTCGCCCCAAGAAGAAAAAAGACATGATAAATTTCGTCTTCCGGCGTGCATGTGTCATTGACGATAATTGCTCTGCGCCGTTTAAAAAACAATTGTGATTCCCCAAATGAAAACCGTCGAAAGAGCTGCAAAAGCGATTTCTCGTAAGACTTTTTCATTTGTATTTTTGTAACAGTAACGTAGGAAAAGAAAAGAAAATATTACAAGCTTGCTAATAGTTGACAGCGTAGTGAGCCTGTCCTGCGTTTACATACATGTGTGTGTACATGTGCAAAAAAAACAATAAAACTATAGGCAGCACGTTATTTTGTGGAACACGGCTTGACTTTACAAAGCAGCGCATTTTCGGACAAATCTTTGAGGGTCCTGTATTTTTAAAGAGCATTCTGAATGACGATGATTAAATTGAAGGCACGAAAACTTATCTCATGTTTACGATTCATAATCTTTCGATTAGGCTAATCGAATTCGTCGAAAATGATTAGAATATCGTTTCTTGGATATAATATTCATGCATAAAAAAAGTCAAGATATCTTTTACCAATACAAAGATGAAAAATCCAATTAATTACTTCTACTGATAATTTTAGTCAACTGTGATATTTGCATGACTGCTTATAAATATGTATGTGAATGTAAATATCTCGATTTATTTCCGATTTACATTGTATGATTTTTTTAAATTTTGTATAAGAGTGTGTGTATGCTTGATGAAAAATCAGTTGTACAAGAGAAAACAAAATACAAATGGAACAAATAAACTGGTGCGTCTACATTCTTTGTTTCAAATCATTTGAACAAACAAATACTTTACCTTAAAATTGTAATGAGATTTTTATGAGCGAAACGTACATTCTGCAAAAAACCAGGACTGAAAATCTTGAAGGAACATTTCCAATGAGGACTTTACCATGGACCATTAAGTCAACAAATTGAAAATACTAAATTTTCAATTATACTTCCTTGGAAAAAAAAAAAAAGAAAATTAAATTTAAAAAAGCCCCAATAGTAGGTAGTCTGTAAAAATATTTAGAAAACTGTGCACTTGATGATATAAATAATCCGTTGATACTCTTAAGTCGTAGAACACAAAACGTAGATATTAAATATACATATATAAAAAGTGTGTATATATATAATGCACACATATATATACATATGTAGATAATTTTGTATAATTTATAATTACCATATGTATGAAAAATAAAAATGTTAAAATTGTGTGACCTAAATGTACATATTTTTGCAAAGCACTAATGGTGCACTTCTTGAAAATGAAGAAACTGAAAACTTTTCAACAAATTTTTATACTTTTTCCTGTTCTCTAATAGTTTTGGAAAATAATTCAAGAAATTATTTTGAAAAAATTATATTGTGTTGCATCGGACTGCTTAATTATTTACTGCTCTACCATTCGACCCAACATTTTATTACAAATAAAATATAATTATCTAAAAGAAGTATCTAAATGTTGGATAGTAATACTCCCAGGATAAAATAATTAAATTGATATAAGTAACTTTTTAAAACATTTTTTTAAATTATATATTTTTTACAAGAATTTTTAGTCAGCAACACAACAAATTTACATTTTCAGTATTATTTTACCACTTAATTACGAAAATTACATAACGTATTTTTTAAAGACCACAAAATTAGTTTGTCTAATTTATATACTTATTCAACTACCTATGACGCCTGAATATGATACGTGTGTAGTACCGGATTAGATCTGTACACACGTTTTACTTAGTAGTACCTGCACCGACATCGCACTGTGAAATTGTTTTTTGGGTTTTATGTCCTTTTTCCTGAAATATTAAAATACGATATGCCTGAAGTAACAATGAATTAATGGTTAGAAATTAAACCTAATCAGCTGTATGGTTTATCTACAGTTGTCTTTTCATTGACACCGCACTTTCGCATGATTTAATCGTGCATTTTGGAAGTACTTACTAAGCATATTCATATGATATAAATAGTTAAATAAATCAATGTAAATTATTGATCTATTAATCAGTAATATTTAATAGTAAACAACGGGTTAAGACGTGTGATATTTTCATGTTCTATCTTATGGACAGTTAAGACAATTTTTTCGAGTTTTATGTAGACTGTTCATTTGCGTTTAACGAATGTTTGATAATTTTTAAAGCATTTAATTTTTGAAAGATCATGTTAATGGAATGTGCTTAACTTTTCTTAACAAACCGAGATATTTTTTTCTGAGCTAATAATGAAACAGATGAAATTTTTTTTTCAACATTCTCGAAAAAACAAGGCATGCGCGCTCGAAAACAATATATTACATGACGTTGTTCTGGATGTCGACTATCGTTCGATTCGCATCATTTGTAGTCTCGTATAGCAATTTTTTACCATTGAAAATCGTCTTGACATCATCTGCAGATAGCGTTTCGTATTTTAATAGAGCTTCAGCAAGCTGCTTATGTTCTTTACTATGATTCTTTAGAAGACTTTTGGCTCTGTCGTACGATTCCTATAATTAATATCAATTTGAATCGTGTCTTTCTAAACAAAAAGTTTATTTTTATTATTTTATACCTGCAAGAGTCGTTTAATTTCATTATCAATCAATTCTTTCGTTCCAGAACTGTAAGAGCCATCATCATCTCCAAATTCTACTCTATCCTTGTGCACCCTGAAGCCAACTTTTTCCGACATACCGTATTTCTTAACCATGGACTCAGCAATTTGTGTTGCGTGCTTAAATTCATAAACTCGTTTCAAATATTTATTTTTCAATTGACGTATTTAGAATCATTGACTATAAATTACCATAAAATCACTCGAAGCCCCAGAGGTAACTTTATCCAAGCCAAATATAAGTTCCTCAGCAGCACGTCCACCCATAGACGCATCCATACTAGCAAGCATTTGTGCTTTAGTTATATATGTTGAATCTTTACTAGGGATGAAAGACGTCTGGAATAAAAATTAAAATAGCCATATTAAATTAATTATTACACTCTAACATAAGTACAAGCAACAATACATACATGTCCCATTGATTGTCCTCTTGGTATAATCGTAACTTTATGCAGTGGAGTCGCATCCTTTGTAAAATACGCAACTAATGCATGCCCTGCCTCATGGAATGCCGTTATACGATTGGCTTCCTCATCTACGTCTTTTTTACCTTCAGGTCCCATTATGGCTTTGTCTCTCGCACGTTCTAAATGATCCATCGTCACGGACTCAGCACCTTCAATAGCTGCTCTCAAAGCAGCTTGATTGATCTAGAATCATCATATCAATTAGGTGAAATGTGATATTGAAACATTGTCAAAGGGTGAAATTAATGTGATTATAGTACCATGTTTTCTATATCTGCGCCTGTAAAACCGATAGTGCGTTTTGCTAATAATTCCGTGTCGATGTCACGAGTTAAAACCCTTCCTAGGTATAAATCTATAATGTCTTTACGCCCTCTATAGTCAGGCGCGCGTACAGTAATTTCAGAGTCAAAACGACCAGGCCTTAACAAAGCTTTGTCAAGGTCTTGATGTCTATTTGTGGCTCCTAAAACTATAACTCCTTCATTCTGATGGAACCTGTATAAATATTGCTTATAACTTTTGAGTATATTACTCTAGAAAAGTTTAACAATTGTTTTACCCATCCATCTCGGTAAGAAGCTGATTAATTGTTTGGTTGGCATAAGGATGAAGAGCAGAATTCGTACGTTTTGCTCCAACTGAGTCGATTTCATCGATAAAAATAACACAGGGAGCACGTTCCTTGGCAGCTTCTATCAATTCAGGTTTTTTTTAGTTTACATTGAAATAAGAATTAGTGAGAAGGTACCGAAAAACAAATAAATATTTACTGAATAAATCTCTAACTCTTCGTGCTCCTTGTCCAACTAATACTTCATCGAATTCCGGTCCAGCCACATGGAAAAAAGGTACACCAGCTTCACCAGCGACTGCTCGAGCTAGTAACGTTTTTCCGGTTCCTGGTGGACCTACAAGTAAAACACCTTTTGGCAGTTTGCCACCAAGTGCTGAAAACTTGTCTGGATTTTTCAAAAATTCAACGATATCCATTAATTCTGTTTTGGCTTCTTCCACCTAAAAAAAGGATTGCTAAGGTAACAAAAATGTAATTTTAATTTCAAGTATGTCCTCCCAAAAATATATAACCCACCCCTTTAACATCGTTGAACGTAACATTGATATCCTCTGGATCAACTTGTATTCTGTTGCCCAACTGAATTTTGAACATACTTCCTCCTGTGGTTCCTAGTTTGACAAACAAACATTATTTTACTTTACATGAATCATAACATTACAAAATTTATGTTTTCAACACTTTAATGCTGGTATTTACCCATTAAAATTATGAGAAGGGATAGAAGCACAAGAGTGGAAATCATGTGATAAGTGAACTTCAGAGCTTTGAATGCTTTTCCGTGGGGTTTTTGATCAGAGCCAGCTTGGTATCCTTCAGCAAAGGCGGTTTTTATTCTTTGCAATTCTTCAATTTTTATGTACTTTTCATCTTGAATTTTCTTTAATTTGTTCAAATCTTTTGTTAAAATAGTTTGCAACTCTTCACTGGTCAATTTTCCAGGTTTGTTATCCTATAAATACATTTAAATATTAGTAAGTGCAAAAAATCAATTTACACTCCAAAACTTACCGATTGAATGTTCATGCCAATCCACTTCTTTAATCTTGTGCTAAACGTGGGATTTCTTTCACACTCTGCATTAACACTTCTAATAGTTTTGAAAAATCTAACTTGTGATATATTTGGATGCAATTTTAAAGAATAAAATTTGTGATAGTATCTTCTTTGGGGTTTTAAGTAAAGATATAAAGTTGGCATCGAATTATTTAATAATTGTGTATCTGGGAAGCCTCTTTTATTTTCAGCAAAACTGGCTCCTGAAACATACGATACTCTCCACTCTTCATTTTTCTTGGTGACCCTTAATCTCTCTTTCTTGGACAAATTTTCTAGCATTTCCCATATATTGTTTTTGTTTAATCTCAATGAGCTTGTCAAGTTATGTACATTTAATTTATCCATACCTAATTCATTGCAACTTTTTACAGCCTAAAATTACACAATCAAATAAAAAAATCAATAATAGAGATTATTTTTTCATCTAACAAACTCTTACCTCTAAAAAACTGTTTTTACAGAGAATTTCTTCAGTCTTTTTATGTTTGGAGTTATCATGCTTTTTAACTGGGACTGTAGACCTTGGCGTAATAACAGATGTGAATTGAGTCAGATGGTACAGTACCTATGAAATTAAGAAAAGGTCAATAGGCTCGAGTATTTCATAAAGCAGGAAGAACAGAGAACTATGCAAAACAGGTCATTTACAAAAAAAAAAAAAAAAAAAAAAAAAGAAGCCCGAGACACCAAAAATAGGGCACAACGCTCCACAAAAAAGAGAAAGAGAA
>JAPYYV010002388.1:0-23754 GCA_030522625.1 Copidosoma aretas | reverse complement strand
CATTTAAAGTTGTTTTTTAACCTCTAAATTTGCTCTAAATTCGAATTTCTTTACGAAAAATCAATAAAGCGGCCAATAAAACTGTTATTTCAAAATTTAAATAGTAAGAGAAAAACTATGATATTTTTGAAAATCTGGCAATTCCAATTAAACGACCTATTCAACTCAGTGTTGAAGAAAAAAGAATCTCTAAAACTATTATAACGCTTCTTGACGAAGACTCGAATATATCCATTATAAATGAACTTTAGGCGAGGGATGTAGGGCACTATCCATAGCACAATTACGTAGAAAATTATCCGATATTCGTAGAGAGATATTAGGCATTTTTATCATACTATTTAAAGCAGTACCTGATTTGATAATCGGACAAGATGTTGTCGTTTTTATTATAAAACGGGACTTTTGATCTTCAACAGAAAGATTTTTGGTTATATCTCACTGTTTTCTAGGCTGGGCAATCCACGGGGCGCGGCGGTAACGCGCATAATGTAAAATTTCAAAATAGGAGATTTCGACTTTTTTTTTATACTTAATATCTCGAGAACAAAGATAAATGGCGAAAAAATTCTTTTTAGGGCCTATTTAAAGCTTAATAGAAAATACGATAAAAATTTACTGAAATCCATCCAAAGTTGTTTTTTAACCTCAGAATTTGCTTAAAATTCGAATTTTTTTACGAAAAATCAATGAAGCGGCCAAAAAAATTGTTATTAAAAAATTTACATGAGAAGATAAATGTTTTCCTAACACTGTTTTACACAATACAGTATACAGCATTCAATTTAAATCCTTAAAATTACTCGGCAAATCCTTGAACAACCTACACACGCGGAACATGCGGTTTTATAAATTATTAATTTGTAGCTCTGAGAAATATCCAGTTAACATTAAAATTAAGTTTGCAGCCTCGCAGTTACTTATTAAAGAATACGGAAAAATTATAAATATTCGTGAAAAATTTTTTTTCTAGCCTCGAAAAATTCCTTAAAATTCAGACTTTTTCACTAAAAATCAGTAAATGGTAAAAAAAGTGTCAATAACAAAATCAAGAGAAAAAAATTTGTTTGAATATTGTTGCACACAGAACACTGTCCAGTTTTTGATTTGCTCCTAAAAATTTCTTGACATAACCTAAAAAAACCAAAAAAAACCTAAAAGTGTGACTGTGTGTTATACATGAAATCGTAGCTACAAAATATCTTCATCTACTAATAAACTCTTTTCGGGCATCCAGGTGACTCATTAAAGAATTTAGAAAAATTCAGATAATTTTTGTAAAGCTGTTTTGTAACCTTGACATTGGAATTTTTTACGAGCAACAGTAAAACGGTCAAAATTTGTATGAATAATAAAATTTGGACGCACAGAAGTACTTTTGCTATATTATTGCACACAAAACATTAAACTGTGTTCAATATTACTCTTAAAATTGTTCGACATAACCTAAACAACCTTAACATGCCTAATATACGATTTTGTTTGATTCATTAATTCCTGGCTCCAAATTATCTTTAGCTAGCATTAAAATTATTTTTGCAGTAACCTCGTTACTTGTAGGAAAACACGAAGAAATAATAGAAATACGAAATAAAAATTGTACAAAATAGAATTTTTAGTGTTTTAGGTTGTTTTAGGTTATGTAGAGTGATCTTAAAGAGGAATTTAAAGACGGTAGAATGTTATGTATGCGATAATATGAGAAAAACACTTTTTATCATCTGAACGTTGTAATGTGTAACTTGTTAGACCGTTAACTAAGTTTCCGTAAATAAATATGAACTTGAAGCAATTTTTTAGGGTTACAAAACAGCTTTACATAAATATTTATGATTTTTCCGTATTTATTAATAACAATTGTAATGCATGATCAAGATATTGCGGAGCTCCAATTAACTATGTAATGTATAAAATAAAATAGCACTTTCAATGTTTATAGTTAGATTGATATCATGCCGAGTGATTTTAAGGAGGTAAGTAGTGTGTTGTGTGCAATAATATTAAAGCAATAATTTGGTTTCTCTGTTTTTTAAAATTTGTTTTTTTTGCGACCGTTTTACTGATTTTTGCTGCAAAAATCCGAATTTTAAGGAATCTTTTGAGGTTAGAACACAGCTTTAAACGAGTATTTATAACTTTTTTGTGTTCTGTCATAAGTAACCACGAAGTTGCAATTATAATTTTATTGCTAGCTTAATATTTTTCGGAGCTACGAATTAATGACTTGAACAAAATCGCGTATTTAGCGTTATTGGGTTGTTCTAGGTTATATCAAGTTATTTTGAGGGTGACATTAGATATATTCTAATGTGTTGTGTGCAAAAGTATTAGATAAACATTTTTTTTTATCTTCATTTTGTAGTATGAAAGTTTTTGGGCCGGTTTACTGATTTCTCATAAAAAAATTCGAATTTTGGGAAATTTTTAATTGGTTAACAGCTTTATATGAATCGAACTAATTTTCAATATTTCTTATCAAGTGGCAAAGAAGTTTTGAAAATAATTTTAAGGCTATGTATATTCTTCCTTGATATATTAGGTTTTGATGAAAATAAAGTCGATATTTTCCACTGTGCGGCGGTTGCAGTGCAATCCCTAACTTGCCGAGCTCTATTAACAATGCATGCTTAAACGTGTTGAGTTAAACACATGTTACTGATTATTGCACACCAAATCTGCAATCTATGCTTTTACATGTCTTATTATGCGGTGGTTCGGGCCAAAAATTCTGCGAAAATACGCGTGTACTCAATGCATCGCAAAATCTTAAAATGGTATAACGTTGAGGGAGTTCTATCGGTAACAGAAATAACAATGAAAACGAGACGAAAATTTATTCACGTGTATCCTCGAAGCCGAAAAATTAATATTTTACTGTAACGTATTTTAACACGCGACCTTATGAGAAACAGCACTTTTTGAGCCTTGTAACTCGTATATCTCGCAAAGTATAGCAATAGACCTTGAAGGTAAATTTATCAAAAAAACAATATAAAAAATTTTTTAACGCAACGTTTTGCAGAAGGCCCTAAAATGTATCAGAAAAAGCTTATCTAATGCCGCGGTCACACAAAGCGCGTAACGCGAGCTGCGTAACCATTTATTCTCATGAGAGAGAGCGAGAGGTTCGCGTATTTGACCTCTCTCTTACTCTCACGGGCTCAAATGGTTACGCTTAGCATAGTGGCTATTTAAAACTTAGAGAGGATGACTTTAAGGTGACAAATAAATACATCTACTTCATTATTATAATTTGTATATATCTATATGTCACCTTAATGTGCAGGAATGGATAAGTAGAAAAATCAATGTTGGAAAGATTAATTTTATAAGCGTAGGAGAAGATATATTATACTGTAAGAAAATTTTGACTTTCATGAAGTTTGAGATATTCCAGCAAACATATTTTCTTAAGTTTTTGTAAAATATATTGTAAATGACTTTAATGGTTCTAATACTCAATTAAAGATATCTCTATAAACAAAAAAAAATAATTTGTTCACAATAAGTATGTAGGTAGACATTAGGTGACTGAAAGAAACGTAAAATAAAGATTTAGGAATTTTCAGAAATGGTTTGTGTTCGTTGAAATAAGTATAAAATATACTATTTTGAAAATTATTAAATTTTAGAGATACATTTACACACTGCAAAAAATTTCAGTTGACTATTACTACATTAAATAAAAATAAAACAGTGACCTGCATTGAATGCAGTATATTTACTGTGAAAATTGCAGACTTACTGCTGAAAATAGTAATCTTACTAATAAAATTATTATTTTTTCAATGAAACAGTATTTTCATCGGTAGATGAAGTTAGCATTGAAAATTACTAAAGCTCTTATAATTTCACTAAGACGGTAGTGAATCTACACCATAAATAGTAAATTTATTTTTTCCTAAAAAATATTGTTACTTCATTTTATCCTTATTTTGGTCGGAAAAATAAATAAATTAGTTCATCTAATTTATTCATCGGTCATTTTATTATGCATTGACAGTATTATTATATACATTGTATAATGTACAATCTCGAAGTTTAGGTTATGGTGTATACACCTACATAAATTTACCGATCGACTGCCACCATATATATTTGCTAGATATTATTGAGTGATTACATAAAAAATGCTTATTTTTACCTTACTTTTGCAATAAATAATTTCAATAATTAATTGAAGCTCAACAAAAGTAATACTGAAGTATTTGCAGCTCATGCAGTGTGCAGAGTGCAAATAAGGATATGTGTGTGCAGTACCAGGCAGTACGTACACCTTGTATGCCGTTACCAAATATTACTAACAGTAGTAGTATTTGCTCTTTCGAATCAGCAATTTTACTATTGCATTAGTAAGTTAACGACAGTTTTAGTAATGTCACTAGCAGTTTGGAAAATATACGTCATTGAAGTGCGTAACTGTACAGTCGGTGAAAGTAATAGTCAACTTATGTCATTTTACAGTGTATAGAAAAAAACTTTCCAAAATTTTTCAACGCTAAGTTATGCAGAAGGCCCTAAAGATAAATTTATAAAAAAAAGACTTTAAAAAATTTTGAAATGAAACGTTGTGCAGAAGGACCTAAAATATATCTGAAAAAGCTTATCCGAGCCTAAAGGCTATTCATAACTTACTGAAGATGACTTTAAGGTGATACATTAATTCATCAACTGTTGACTATTGTAACTCGTAAATATCTATTTGTCACCTTGAAGTCATCCTTAGTGCCTAAACCTGTTTTTATCGACTGTCACGCGACAACTTTCAATTGTGAACATTCATAATAACAACGTAAATTATAAATAGCCTTATAAAAAGCACTGACTGAAGGACAAAACTTAGACGCAGCTTTGTTGGCTAACAGCATAGTTCAGGCGGAAGCCAGGCGCTAAAAGGTGGGCAAGTTTTAACCTGCAAAATGGTTCACTAAACTTAAGACTATTCATGTATTTATATGATTCTAACCATATTATAACATCAGACTATCAAAAAAAAAAAGAAAGATTTGATTAATCTAATACTATAGTTCAACAAAAAACAATTACATAAATCTATATGTATTTCTAAAAAATCTCTTGCAAAGTGTGTCAATACCAGGGGATCAGAGTTTTTAAATAACTCTATAATATTAGGGGAAAAATTTATAATAATAATAATAAAATTTAAAAAATTTTAAAATAAATAAGGAATAATTTATCAATCTGCGAAGATTTAATGAATAGTCTTTTTGTTTTTGTCTGAAACTAGGGGGTTGGCGCCCGGGGCGCGCAGAGAGCGTAGCCCTACTAGTATATATATATATATATACCAGTGGGTCTTTGTTCTCCTGCGCAATCGTCGCACAAATCCACGGATTTTTTTATATTTATAAAATAAATTGTATTAATAACCATCGTATAAACTCAAAAAATTTCTTATTCGATTAGCAATTTTTGCTTACTTATTATAGAAGCTTAAAATAGATTAACTCTTTAATTTAAAAAAATTATCATTAAAACATCTTTATTTTTTTGAACTATAAATATTTTAATTGTTTTTTTATTAATGCTATTTCTAAAATATAAAAAAAAAACTGTTGATTTAAAAATTAATAGAAGAGTTAAAAAGTGATTGCTTGGACTAGGACTTCAAACACACACAGACGTGTTATATTGTAATTTTAGATAAAAAAATACCGAATTTAACTTGGCGCATGTCAGCGAGTGCATATATATAGAACCTATTCAGACCCTTTTTTCGGATAAACATACTTTATTTTCTTTTAAGAAAATTACCAATCACTTATAGTACTCATAGAACAACTCAAGAAGCTATATCGAACATACTAAAAAAAATCGGACTTGCGTATAGATTTCATCCCATCAATATTGCATTTATATAAAATTATCTAGATTCTTAGATTAGTAGGGTAATTCTAGCAATTTAATGCATTTATACTCATAACATTTTTTGCGCACTATAGACATATTTTATACGATTGCCACCATTCTATTGGAATAACTTCTATAATTTCTAGTGATATTATGATTAGTGATCAGCCAAAGCGACTCCAAACTGTTTCACAAATTTTGACAGCGATAGTTCAAAAATATTAAAATCCTGAACAAAATTTTCCTACACAAATGAATGGTATACTTTTTTTAAGATGGTATTATAAAAATTTATCACACACTTAAATAGGTAATATGAAGTCATGTACTACTGTTTTAGAAGTAAGCTCATTGAATTATTGCAATACCTATAGTTATTGTAATTATAATTTATAAAAAAATGTTTTACAGTCATACACAGTAAATAATGTAACTTTAGACAAATCTCATTTATTTTTAAGTTTTTAACATGGAAAGAACAATTTATTAAAAATAACAGAAAAATTATTGTAAAAATTTAAATAGCCTGATTAGTATTCGTTAACAACAAAAGTCGTTTTAAAAAGATTAAAAATCTTAATGTAAACATTATGAATGAACCGCATCAGAAGCCCTTTTGGGTATTTCTACTGAAAGTAAGTACCTTTTCCTACCTCGGCCAGTTTTGCAACCCTGGAACACCCTCTGTAGGAACAATAGGATTCGACACTTATGTGCATCTGACCAGGCTAGTCCCTGGGCCCGATGGCACTTGCGATGTAGATTTGTGACGAAAACTACTATTAATAGCCAGATGAATTATAGTAGCGTCTTTGCTGTATTGAAAACAAATACACATAATGAGTTAATACTTTGAAGGTTGTTTCCTTTCGCGGAATATTTTTCACAGCTCATTTTACAACATCCGATCATGATTGATTTCTTTTTATTGTGAAATTCAAACAAACACTGTTTTACATAACCATTGCTTTATGTGCAGACGTCGCATGAAGTATACTTTGTCTCACTCTAAGATTACGCAAGATTGTTAATCTTTTAGTAAAGATGACTATCTTAGATAAACCAGATGATTTTAAAACAAACTGATTATCGACCAATTAGCAACACCGTAGTCTGAGTCTAATCACATATTATAACGAAGAACTTCGTAGGACTAATAGCACGGCGACAAATGTTCTTCTAATCAGCTGATTATACTTATTGTCATGGCTTATATACGATGATATACATAATATGATGTGCTTCTATATGGTCAACAACTAATTACCTGTTTGCCTTGCTTTTATCTTTATTAAATATATTACCAATCAGCTAAGCCCATTTATTATTATTGCAAACTAAAATATTAAACACTCCACACATAACAATTGATTTAATATTTCTAAAAACATTATAGGCTTATCTATGCTAATACAATAGCTGCTTTGAAAGACACCTTTTTTTTACATTATCTAATACACCGTATACAATTTCGATTTAACTACCAAGTTTTTTAAGCTGTTATATTTTCCTTTAATAACATTTGGGAGCTCCCACGATCAGTGTTAATTTCTCTTATTTACTTGTTTTGAGCAGAATAAACGATAGTTAGTTCTTCAGTTCGTTTTTGCCAATTCTTGTATAGAAAGTACGTCCAAGGTTTTCTTTGCTATATATGTTCGGTATGCTATAATACTATCGTTGTTCTTTAATATTTCTTCACTTTTTATACCGCGAGCCATAGTATATATAAACACGAATAATACAGAAGATAAACCGTATTCTTTTTTTTTACGTTTTTATTCACCCTTGCGTTCATATACATAGTACTGTTTGACATTGCATTAGGGTTCATTGCACAATGTTATGTACAAAAATTAACAAATGAATTTTTCAGAAGTGTCACATTTTTTTCCTCTTAAATGAAAAAGGATGACATTTCACCATTTTTAAAATTAAAAAAACGATTGCTTGGGCTAGGACTTTAGACACATGCACATACTTGTTATATTGTGATTTAGGATATCAAATAATGAAATTGAATTTAGCATATATTACCAAGTTTATTGATATAAAACGCATAACGTACCATTTATTTCTTGGGTTAACTCACTGGTTCATGTTATTAAAAAATTACCAATGCTTTAAGTACTCATAGAACAATAGTAACTATAACGAGCATACTAAAAATAATCGAAATTACGAATAAATCTCATACCACCTATGTTGGATTAATATAAAGGTTAATTCCGGAGATTAAATGCATTTATGCTCATAACATTTTTTGGACACTATAATCATATTTAATACAATTGCCACCATTCTATTGGAAAAGCTTCCATCACTTTAATAGATCTTATGAATAGTGATTAGCCAATGCAACTGCATACTGTTCCAAACATTTTGACAGCAACAATTCAAATAAGGTAACATTATTTGGAATAAATACAAGAAAATTTTTGTAGAAGATTGTAAAGGAGACGAAAATGAGTCTTGTTCTACATTGAAATAAAATTTTTACGTCTGAAAACATGTCTTGTCAAGATTTTAACTTCCTAGAACTAATAAAATCGATAAAGATAGGTTTCAATAGTGACGAAGAAAAATTATTTTCTGTAAATATAAATTCCATGAAATTTTTCCAGAACAAAGCAATGCTCAAAATTTTATTTTTTAGAAATAATATTGAAAAAAAATTTTGTTATTAATGGTTCCAATGAATCTAGAAAAACATTTTTATACATGACTTTATTTTTCTATTTCTTATCAATCAGAAAAAAAAATTTATCTATAGTTCGGACAAGAATTTCTTCTACTTCACGTTCGAAGAGAATGATTACTTCCATATGCTTCAGACTTTTTTCAAATTTAACTACTATAGAGAGTTCGTTCCTCTAGTTTGAATCAGATAAACGATAATTACGTAGAGTGGAAATAATATTTTAGGACGAAGCTTCTATGATCCCAAAAAAGGCAGTCAAAATAGTTGATAGAACTCTGCTGATTACATACCTTCCGGGAATATATTAATAATTTTGGATAGTGATTTTTGTCAAATTCTTTCAGTAGTCAAAAACGGAAACAGGATTAATATCATTTAAGAAACTATAAAATATTCTAATCGTTGGCCGTAATTTTATATTTTTTACTGAAAAACTAATATACGTTGAATTGATAAAAAATTCTTGTCACTATTATTGCACATCAAGGATGCCACACTTTAAAGTTCTAAAATATCTCGACAGCGGGGAATAAATGATGTATGTTTAAATGTTTCTATTAACATTATTATGTCTTTATCAAGTAGTGTTATATTAACATCCAATAATGCAAACAAACATTTTTAAGACAAAAATTTTTTTAGGAATACGCTAGGTGAGTTGGTAAAGTATTACAGTATTGATTATGCAACTTACAAAAGGGTAGATAAAACAGGTAAAAAATTTTTTTATTTAAACAAGAAAAATCGATTATTTTATGATAGGAATTAAAGTTAAACATTCCTAATTTTTGTATTGTTAAAATACGTTTACCATTCATTCGATTCAGAAATACCATCATAGAAAACGAATCTTATTATTATCAAACATTTAAAGGGAAATTTGCAAGTGGAGAATCATAATTGAGGGATGACAGGATCCATAAAAAAGTTTTTTCGTTGATTTATGTAAAATTATTATAATTGAAACGAAAATTATTCACTTTGAATGTAAAAAGATAGAAAAACAAGTTTATTGTACAAAACTTGACAGTTTTTTAAAAATCAATAATCACTTACTATGAAATGCCATGAGGAAAATGTTGAGAAAAAATTAGTCAAAATTGCGGTAAAAGTTACTTAAGAGCAGAATACTTGAGAAGATATCTGAAATTATGTAATAAAAAGAAAAAAACAATAATTTATTTTAACATAATAATCACGTGTGTTATTTTTATTGTATTTTATACTTAAGTTTTAATAACTTATTTTTACATGCCGATTCCTAATTTAATTAAGCATGAAAAAGACCAAATTAAACATATCATATAGTTCTCTGGTCTTCGAGCAAATATTGGCTCTCCGCCATCTTCAAAACATGATAGTTTTTTCTTTATTATGATTGTCAAATTTAATCCTATAATTGTATTGAAAAATAAAATAAAGATGCTAAGAAGCGGATGCGTTGGGTAGGGGATGCATAGAAACAATTTTAATGCCACTACTCTCCCTGAAAACATACAACTTTATAATATAGGAAGCTATTAATTTAAATAATACAAGATTTTATAGTTACTTTTTTCAATGACATTAGAATTGACTCAAATTTTATACTATACTTAAAACTCTAAAACATAAAGTTTATAGAAAGTGTGACTGAATAGTTTGTATCCAAGAAAGCAATTGTGTAGTCAAAATTCCCAATGAAACAAAAAATGAGTTCGGTGGGAGCTGGGGAGAGGTGGAGGAAATCTTGTGGGGAGCTGAGGAGGAGCGGGGGGAGCCAACCAAAATTATTATGGGTCAAATTTCACGGTAAAAATAAAGGAAAATACCTTATTTAGGGGGAGCTAGGGGTAGTGGGGAGAGGGAAGGAGCATGGAGAAGCTAGTAGTCGCCCTCAAATCATACAACTATATAATATAGGAAGATTTGGACTAGCAGGGCTTTGCCCCCCTACACGGAGAGAAAAACCAACGATTTTAGCATGGTGTCCTCATCCTTTATTAGTATGAAAAATACCAATCTGATATAGCAGAGGTGTGTATCTATTAAAGCATGAACTCATACCCTTCCAGCAGGGCTACTGACCATACTCAGATAGCACGATAGGTATGCAGTATACGTATGGCCACCTACCGTCATAGTGGTGTTCTTATGCGGGGAGAGCGTGATAGAGTCGCATGCTTAAATTGCAGAAGCTCTATACGAGCAATTTTTTATTGGTTTTTCTATTAAATTATTTGTCAGAATTTTTTTATCACTTTTTGCAGCCGTTGAAATGAATAGACATCCTAAGAATATAACCAATGAAAAAGTTTTTCTACTTACTTAAAGTAAGAAAACCCGAAATCGTCAGATAAATCTGGATTTTTGGTGCTCATTAGGTATTTAACAAAATATAATTACATTTTGTTGTGTATGAATGTTGATACTTTGAAAATTGAGAACAGCAAATTATATCTAGAAGACAATTATATCAATGACTTTACTGCAGGAAATCAACATTTAAAAGTGAGCTGCACTATACCTTAATATACACTCATAGTGTTTATGCAACTGCTGCGGGTACTTTATTCAAATCTATTTCTATTTTACAGCGAACGATGGTGAAACAACTTTTGCACTAACTTTTTTAGGGCTTCCACTATGTATATACCTAGCTTAAAGCAGTGGAGGATCTAATACATATTTTATTGTGTAAATTCCCGTATCAATTGCGAGCTAAAGCTGCTATTTATGCAAATTGTATGTACATTAAATCTACAAGCAGAGGCAAATTAAAAATAGCAGTTTAAGACTCTTAATTACAAGCTGTGATGCCTTGAGCCTTGCAATCACAGTGTTAAATGCTTTTGGGCACCTCCTAACATAAAAGTTGTGTTGTGACGCTTTAAGGTAAAGCAATCCTGATTAATTTTTATCTAGCGATTCTACCTCTTGTCTATCCACAACAAATGTAAAAAACAATTCTACAACAACGTTTTTTGGTCAAAAGATGTGCGGAATTTTGTAGAAGTAAATTTTAGTGAACTTTTGAAAAAACAAGTGTGATTTTCGTACGTGTATACAAGCTGCTTGTGTAGTTAAGGTGTTCATAGTGGAATGTGCTATTGATATATATTTTAATGGGTAGAAAATACCCTACAGTATTTGATGCGTCTACCCGCAGTTTAGGTATATAAGCTCGGTCTTCGTACAGAGTTCAAAAAGTGTAAGAATTAAAAAGCGACGGTAGACGGAAAGGACATTTTCTTACAGTATGCACGTAAGAGCTCGGATCATTACCGAACAAAATACGGCGGAATAAGCTACATCGACGTATTCTAAGGGGAAATAAGCCCCATCTACATACATTGTGCGCCGGAGAAGTATAACTACATACATAAGTGCCCAAGTGCTAAAAAAATTTGTTTGTGCATAATGCCACTTTCTTCTAGACTGACTCCAAATACACGATTTTATGATTACTTCTAAAATAATTATAATAACCCCACTCTCACAATAACCTTATCATTGACAACAATATATATTTTAGACTCCAATTGGTTATTTCCCCTTCGGTTATTATGTTAAATTATATTTGGATATTTGGTTGAAGGAGCTAGAGATTCATGTTTTTGCTTTGATTTGAAATTGTTGTATATTAAAAGATAAATTATTTATTAATCAACATTGTAACCGGACAAGTTAATTTAGTGATTTGGTTTTAGGTGCGGTTGTTTTAATTAATTTAAATTCAATATTGAGCTGAAGTGTACGGATTTCCTATCTAATGTCAGTTTTATTAGCTGTATTAGTGTTGGTCACGTTTTTTAATTTCTGCTGCAGTAAAATAAAAAGTTTTTTTATTTTTAGATGTAGAAAAAAAACATTGTATTAAAACACATGTTTTCTGTTAGACAAATATAAAGCTTGATTGCTCTCATTTCTAATTAATTTTCTCCGTTGTCGAGTGCATGGGCTATCTAGTAAATCTGGTCTATTTACATCATGATCGAAATTATAATACACCTACAGGGATTTTTCAAATAAGTTTAACCTTATAGCTAAATTAAATTGATGAGATGAAAATAGAAAGATGGTTGTTCTGATTTCTTGTTTACATGGAAAGGCAAGATTAGTACTTGATAATTTTTTAGAGTCAAAAGGACTGTTAGGTTTAACCTCGAAAGTTGAAGTGCGTTTTCACGAAAAACATTTAGCTGTGACGTGTTATTCTCAATTAGAATATAGGAAACAAGGCCCAAATAAAGGTTTTCCAAGTTTAGCTGCTGATTTGCAGAAATTAATTTCAGTAGCTTATCCTGAGTGCTCGTTTTCTACTAGAGATAAAATCGCTTCTTCGCAATTTATTATTGGAATCGCTGATAATTCAATAAGGGAAGTGCTTCAATTAGAGAGGATTGAATCTTTGAGAGTTGCTCTCCAACGGGCAATAGAGGTTGAAGCAATTTTTGATGAAAATAGGAGACTTCAAAGAAATAATGTCGTTGCAGGAGCATACAAAGCAGTGCTGTCGAATTCTAATCCAAGAGCGAGTCAGGAAAGAAAACCCTGGAATGCCGCCAACATTGAGTTCTGGAATTGCAGAAAGAAGGGCCACGTGATGTTCAAGTGTCCCCAACCGCATGCGTTCAATCGGCAGGAAAAATAGAATTTGTTGAACTTTCAAGAGCGAACTCAACAGTAGGTAATCCAGCTCCTTTGATCCCAGTCTAAAATAGCTTAAGAATTGATGGAAATTCAAATAAATTTAGTTTTAAAGGCTCATTAAATAACAAAATTTGTTATTTTGTTTTAGATTCTGGTTCTGATACCACAATTCTAAAATAAAAATTTGTAAATTCAGTGGATTTTAATATTCCCATTAATTCTAAATCACTGAAATACCCAACAGGCAACGACGTTCTTATAAAGTTTAGGGTTAAAGCATTTGTGGTTTTGAGAGAACGCAAAGTAGAAATAGTTGCATTTGTGGGGGATATAGTTGATGATTGTATCCTCGGGTGTGATTTACCTAATAAGATAGGTTTATCAAAGAAAATTCAAAAGGTTATTTTTGATGAGATACATTTAAATGGTAAAGAGAATGTACCTATTCAACGGATTGTAGACATACAGGATATTATTTCAGATAATCAGCAAGATCGTTTCAAGAAAAATCCGTAAGGAATAGATGATGACTGGAAAACAAAATTTGCCGATTTAATAACAAAGTATCAAGATATTGTTAAAGATGACAATATCGTAGAGAAATGCGATTTAGTCAAACATGAAATACACTTGAAAGAAGGAACACGACTAATAAAACCACCATTGAGAAGAGTCTCTATTCACAAACCAGAGGAAGTTAATGATTTAATCATAGAAATGTAAAAGCAAGGAGTTATAGAAAAATCTTTATGTTTCTAGTGTTCTCCAGTGATACTTAAAAATAAGAAAGAAGGCTCCATAAGATTTTGTGTCGATTTCCAAAAAGTAAATGCGGCAACGATTAAAGATTTATATCCTTTACCCAGATCTGACGATATTTTGGATAACTTATCAGACTATTTTTAATTATATATTGAAGGTTGTTAGCGAAAATCAAAAAGATCTGGACTGTTGGATCTCGCTATTTTTGTTAGCTTACAGATACTCTAAACACCGGGTTCTCTCCAGCTGAAATGAACATCGGTAATGATTTGCGGCTCCCACTGGATTTGATGAGAGGACTACCTCCGAATGATCGGGCTGAAGTTTTATCGCCGGAAAATTATGTACAGAAGCTAAGAAAGAAAATGGCAAAAATTCATGATATAACAAGAGCAACCATGGCTATAACATCCAGCAAGATCAAGATCTATTACGACAAAAAGGCGAGACAAGTTGATTTTTCGTAAGGACAAAAAGTTTGGTTCTACAATTTGCAAAGAACCAGAGGAAAGAGCCCGAAACTGCAGACTAGCCGGGATGGTCCGCTTAAAGTTGTCAAGAAGATTAACGATGTTGTCTACGCCATTAGGAAATCCCTAAACACAAGACGAAGAATATACATGCGAACATAATTGCGACTTTGCACGATAGAAAGTCATCCTAACTACTCCGCTTCGGTTTTATTTTGCGTGGTTAATTTTTCCGAAGACGCTGGGCAAATGCCCGAGTAGAGACGTGCAATGGGATCCACGAAAAGTCATTTCTCATTTTGTGTCCAAGGATTAAACTGTGTACCCTCCACATTATCTTGGAAAGAGATACGTACTTGGATAAATGAAATACAATTGAATTAAAGATGCTAGGTAACTTGGCAGTGGAGTCAAGGTAGAAATGTCAAGTCCTGCACCTCTGATAAACAATCTGATTATTTATAGTTGGATTTACAGTTGTATGCAATGTACTTGATGACTTGGCAGGGGTCAAGTAGAGTCATTCTTTATCCTGGAGCTGTATTGTTATCCTGAAGCTACATCAGAAGAAGATGTTGATATTTTGGAGTGTAGGATTGCGTATAGTTTTGTGATTGTCGGGACGACAATCTGAAAGAGGAGGTAATGTTGGGTACACGGTTAAAAAGCCGTAAATGTTGCTATGCGTTGCTAGGTGTTGTTTTGTTGTTAGTGCAATAGATGAATTTAAACTTTATATCTAATGTATAGAGTATGTATGTACTAATATAGCTAGGTGTGTGTAAAGGATTAAAAAGTACGATTACTAGGCGTGGGAGTCAGGTGACGATGTCATTTTTGGAACGTGTAGAGAGTATAAGAGTGCGAAGGTTTGATTTAAAAATATGTATGCTGTTAATTAGGGATCGGTTTCAGTTGATGTAGATGTAGAGGCTTCTAAATCTAAGGGATAGGGCATGATAGGAGTAATTTATTGAGCGGGTTCCTTCTTGGTAAGTACGGGGGTCTCGGAGGCTGTAATTTAAGGATCGGACTGAGAATAAGGATGTAAGTTTATTGGAACGTACATAGTTATTTTAAAGTTTGAAGATGAAGAGATAATCAAAGATTCAGTGTAATTGTTGGGTATTAAATAGTAGAAAATGCGAGAATAAGCTACTAAAATTATGATCGAGATAAGTCATAGGTGCAGTTGTTTTATAGGATGTTTGGCGGAGTGCTCTGTGAATAACCGAATCTAGTTGGTTAAATTTTACTTGTGTGTATGGGGACCAGACGATGGAAGCGTCTATAAGATATAGAAGGCAGAGACTTTTAAATAAATACAGTATGGATTCGGGTTTAGCGAACTCCCTAGCTGTGCGGTAAATAAGGCTTAACAGTCTAGATGCAGTTGGGGTCACCTTGCTAATGTAGTGATTGAAGGACCATTCAGAATCTAGGAGAACACCAAGGTCTAAGCTAGTGTCGACTGTGTGTAAAACGTGATTATCTATATTGTAGGAAGAAGGTTGAGGTGGCTTTTTTCTGCTAATGGACAAGGGGACGCATTTTATAGGGTGCAGCTGCAAGCCAGTGTTCGTACACCAAGTGACGATTTTATCCAAGTCAGATTGTAACCGCCGGGAATCTCCTGTAGACTTGATAGTCCTAAAGAGTTTAATATCATCGGCGTATATGAGACATCTAGAGAACTGAAGAGCGGCAGGAAGACTATTGACTACAGTTACAAATAGTAGTAGGCCGAGTTAAACCCCTGCGGAATACCAGAGGACATGAAGAATGGGTCCAATGTTACGCCCTTAAGGGCGACCTTTAGTTGGCTCGATTGTAAGTAAGAGTTTATCCATATCATCAACTTTCCGCCCACACCCAGGCTTGCCATACCAGCTATCATAGCCTGGTGGGGAATACTATCAAACGCTTTTGTCATGTCTAGGAAGATAGTGTCTATTTGAAAGCCATCGTCTATGGAGGTGGTCACGTAGTTGGCAAAAGAGAGTAGGTTCGTAACCGTAGAACGACCCGCCACGAAGCCGTGTTTTTCAGAACATATGCATAGGAAAACAGCTTGAGCGAGTCTATTGTACGCTAATGAGTGGAAAGATTTTGATGTGCAGCTACGTATCGTAATGGGCCTGTAGTTGGAGACAAGAGATGGATCGACAGATTTATGAATTGGATGTATGAATGAAGATTTCCAGGTGTTTGGAAAAATGCTTTCCTCGAGTAATTTATTGAAAAGTAGACTGAGTGGTCTGGTTAAATTATAGAAACAATTTTTTATAAATGGTGGTGGCATGGGGTAAATTTGAAAGGGTTTTAATAGCCTCCTCAATATGTAAGGGGTCAATTAAAAAGATCAAGTCTGGTCTATCGTCATTTGTAGGAATAGTGGCAATAATGTGTGGGTCGTAGAAGCTAGGGAAGTAGTTTGCAAAAAGTTAGGCTTTAGTTGACAATGACGTAGCTGTCGTTATAGAAAGGCAGATATCTTGCGGGATCTGGTTCCGTTTAGAACAGCATTGTACAAAACGCCAAAAATTACGTATGTCAGACTGCATCGACTCTTTAGACTGAGAAATGTACTCTTTGTATAGAGAGCGTGAGAGTATTGTACACTCTACACGAAGGCGTATTGAAAAAAAGGGCTCTTCTTTTTTTCATGTATCAACTGCAGTAATTCGGTTGTGAACCAGGGAAGGGGCTGGAACGAGAAGGAGCGCCTTAAAGGAATGTATTCATCAATTAATTTATATAAAATAGTGTAAAAGAGATCAACACAAATATCTATCGGCTTATTGGCGAAAGATAACGACCAATCGACGCAAGATATATCTGCCTTAACGAGGGTTCAACTACCTGTCTATCACAACGGTAGACAGTGTAATTTTTTAGAGGTAAATCGCTACTGTCAACAATCGGTTTGAGCCAGGTTTCTGTGAAAATTATTATTTGTGGTGTATATGTAAGAATATGTAGATTTGTTTCTAGATCATTTAATTTATTGTTTATAGAGCGAGCGTTTTGGTAATATACATGAAGGAGTGGTGCACTATTGCGATGTAGGTTTCGGGGGCTTGCCACGAAAATTATGCTGTTTGGAGTGTGAATCATCGATGATCGTGGAAATTTGATTAACGTATTTTACTCTGCAGTTTATTGCTGGATTTACCACATTGTATTTTTTAACCTCTTTGTACAGTTTTGCAAGTTGCTCTCGTTGCTTTTCGATTTTGTCGGTAGAAGCCTGGATCCCTGAAGGGAGTTTAGACCTACACGATATGACTCGTAAAACATCCCTTTTGCTATTAACGGTCAGTAGAAGTGGTCTTGGGTTAGAATCCGATGGGACTTTTCCCAGTCCATGTGAGTAACAAGTGATTGGATACCGATAGAAGCCAGTATTTTTTGATGGCACCCGTATCTACCTCTGGATTGTTTTGACTAGCACTTGCTTGAGGAATATTGTATGGCGCAAT
Source organism: Copidosoma aretas (assembly GCA_030522625.1). Taxonomy (NCBI): domain Eukaryota; kingdom Metazoa; phylum Arthropoda; class Insecta; order Hymenoptera; family Encyrtidae; genus Copidosoma; species Copidosoma aretas. Next base: position 5,836 of record JAPYYV010002388.1, on the reverse strand, counting down.
ATTGTTTGATCTTAACATTCTTTATCCAATTTCCACAGCAAATTCATATATTGAGCTAGAGGAACAGCCGATTGTTGAATACTAGAATTTCTAGCTTCAAGTGCCTCTATGCGATGTGTAGCTGGTACGGCATTTTCGCGTGTCTCAAGTCTAGTTTGAATATCTAGAATTGACAATGAAAGAGAGTCTAGCTGCTGTAGATTATTGCTAATTTTATCGATTTTACTGTTGAGGTTTGTACTTAGCTCCAGCATTATATCATTTAACTGCGCAATTTTTTGGTTAGACGCTTCAGAGGTTTCACTGATTATTTTGTTAATATCTACAAAATCAGCTGCCCATAAGGGTGAGCTCTTCTTAGGTTTGATGTTAACAGAATCTTTATGGTTAAGCTTCTTACATTTGGTCGAGGACGTGTCGGAGTCTGAGGAACTTGCCGAAACTTCTTTATAACTTTTATCAAGGAGTTCAGAAGCCAGCAAAGGTTCTGTCGGAGTGTGTCAGCTCGTTAGTATCGGCGTCTGCTCTTTCTGATGACAATATTAGCAGAGGTGATGGAGGGCGAGATAACTTGTAGCACCGGTATATACCGGGTTTTATGGTCTCGCAGCATACAGCGCTAGAAGGATGATAAGCCTGGCAGCAGATGTTGCACGTAACTCTGATCGTAACAGATTTTTTGCAGTAACCACAGTTCTTTTTTGACATGAGACAGAAGACTCGAAGGAAGCTGTTGTAAGACACTAATAGGTTAGAAAATGCTGTTCACTCGTTTCGACATAAATCTGCACCTCGTGAGGACGTAGCCTAAGGCCCGCAGGCGCGGGCTCGACGACCAAGGCCGAAAAATTGTTTGTTACGGAAAACAAGCACCTAAACACACCGTAAAACAAAAAAACATTTTTAGAGATCATGCGCAGACGAAAAAAGATATGTACACCACACGAGCGCCACCGTAATATTATATCCATAATTAATTAATTGTAAAATTTTCCAAAATAACCAAAAAAAAGGATCATAATAGTTTCTGTCATAATAATGATTGCGTAAATATTATATACATATACGTATGTATGAATATTAACCTCAAATAACAAAAAGAGTCCTTATCAGTTGTCAATTAGTAACAATTATTTGATAAATAAGTGACATTATGAAATGAATCGACTATATTTGTTTGCATTTTTAGGGAATTTTCATAAGATCACTCTGATTATCTATATTTGTACGTAAATGTGTATAAAAAAATCAATTTTTGTATTTATTATTCGGACATAAGAGTAACAATATTAAAATATGGTGGTCGGCGCGGTAGCGCGCAGGGGGCGAAGCCCCACTAGTATATATATATTTGTATTATTTATGCCCAAGTAGATAAATGTTCAATAAAAAAGATAGAAGATGGTTTGCTTTATGATTGTCTAAAATGTACATACCTACAAGAGTGGAAATAACAAGAAGTTTGTGCTACTTTACAGAAATTTGTTTATTTCCACCGCTTTTTTTAGCGGCTATTTTTGATTATTAAAATATTTGATTTTTACAATACGAAACATATTAAAACAAATTTATTAGACTAAATAACGCATAATATTTTTGTATAGAAAACGAGAGATATAATGAAGATAAACTAGATAAAATAGAGGACGAAAATGATGATATTCATGATTGAGATAATTTCAAAGGAGAGGAGAGATTTAATTTATCAGACAATAAAATGTAATAATGTTATTATTTAACCTACGAAAGTATACGATGTAAAATCTTGAGTGATTAACACCCATTATTAAACATAATTACTATTATTGTATCATAACAAGGTTTATATTTCACAAGACTATGTCCTTTCCTTAGGATTTGCTAAGATAATATGTACCCTCCATAAACAAGTTACATTATTTATTATATTCGTTTTTAAAGCAAACAACAAATCCTCAACCAACGTAAAGGGCAGTTTTTTCTTATAACCCAAAGAAATCTGCTCGCTCTGTTAAAAAATGTATGAACAGCGATTTAACTTCCTTTATAATACGATAAAAGAAGCTTTTGATCAAGAAGATGAGCAAAAAAATTAATAAATGTACAATAACGTTTTTATGTTTTACATTAAGTAACATTTTATATGCAATTGTGATTTAATACTATTGTAATTTTTATTAAAATAATCATCGAATGATATCGTTAAGGCAGATTAAATGAAAGTTTTAATCAGATTTGTATTGATGCATAAGTGATTGCTCTATCTTGTTAGTTAAGTAGAATCAGACCAATTTAAAGGTCTTATACAGCTTCATTGAGACCCACTTATAAATATGTACAGTACCTACATATGCTTAATGTGTCAAAAGTATGAAGCACAATTATTATGCAAGATTTGTAAATTTCGTTCGATTTAGCCATATTTCCTTAATGCCAGCAGGGCCATCTACAGTTTGGACTAATTTTTCAGTAATCTGTATGCTCTAACCTTTATTTTAAGAAAAAAATTTGTCCAAATCGGTTGAGTGGAACTGTAGTTATTTGATATATAGAAAAAAATGTGTCTTCTTAAAACATCTTTACGCTTTTTGGCCGCCATATTGAATTTCCTAACCTTAAATAATCTTGTAGTCCACTGTATTATCACGTAGCAATATAGAAAAAAGTTTTCAACTTGTTTTAGTAAGAATATGTCCATCTAAAGTGTTTACCATCAATTATTATGCAAGTTTTGTAAATTTTGGTCGATTCAGCCATTTTTCCAAACGCTAGCAGCGTTGTCTATAATTCCGACTAATTTTTTAGTAATCTGTATGCTTTGACCTTTATTTGAAAAAAAAAATTGTCCAAATTAGTTTGGTAGAACTAGAGTTTTTTTATTTATGGAAAAAAAAGTGCCTTTCCGGCCACTGTGCGACGCACGAGTACGAAAGCTAACAAGTGAGAGAGCTGTAGTGTAGACTGGGTGATGCAATAGGCACTTTAGGAGGCAGTAGAAGTAATGGGAGACAGACACACTAAGTTATATATATATATATATACATATATATATATATATATATATATTTGTTGAAAACATTTTATGGAGTGCTCGGGTTTTTTGCTTAAGTAGTGAAAATTTTTTAGTGTTTCCCCGTTTTGCGTGACGCTTTGAATATGTATATATATATATATATAGGTATGCAGCAGTAGCTACAGCTGTAAATAAATGTTAGTTCGTCTATACTCTTCCCATTCCACGCGCCACTTGTATAATTTCTCTTCGAGCCGATGCACAAGTAGCGCCCTTTGAATTAGCAAGCGACACTCGTTTTTTGATTAACGTTTCTTATGGTCTGTTAGATGGATATTCAAAAAATATTAGATACGTATTTTTTTTTCTCGTAGCAAAACATGACGGATATAGAGCACATCAATGTTCAGGATTAAAAGGTGATGACATCAGAAGGTCTTAATATTCATGCAAGATTGTATGTATTTCAGATGTTATCACCTTTCAATCCTGAACTTTGATGTGGCTTGGGTAGTGAAGGCGTTGGTGGGTTAAACCAAGATTTGGTATTTTAAAATGGCAAAGTAAACACGCAAATTTTTTTTTGCGGCAGGGCTGCGAGGAGTCGTAGAATCTATGGCAAAGGGGGGTGGAGGATTTTACGCAAACAACTAAAACCACTATATAATACGGGAAGATATATATACTAGTAGGTCTTCAGCCCCTGCACGATCCACGTGTCAACCCCCGTATTCGAATTTTTTTTTTCGTATGTCTAAATATCAAACACGAATTTTTATTTTTAATACATACATGTGTGCACACGTAGACAACTAAAATGATCACATAAAAATTCGTTCGGAAATCAAACACATACAGTTGATGCATTTAATAAGTTCACAGATTTTTTAAATAATTATTACGAATCTAATGGTAATGAATGCAATAGTAATGACTCTAATCACTATGCAAGCTAAAGATTGTGATATGTGAATTATTTCGCTGAATTATTATTATTTTGGAAACGATTTAGTGCTCTTTCTTTGACCATTTTTAAAAATTTTAAAATTTATCATGATTATGCGTTTATTAGGCGAAAACATCAAAATTTTTACTTAGTGTTGGCGTGGGGAATATATATCCTTGATAAATGGAAAAAATATATATATGCTAAATATTCAAATCACTAGATGATTTTAATCGAAAAATTTAATTCTTATTCTAAAGAAGATAATACATATTTTATTTATGATAAAAATTTTTTTGAATTAACTAATAGAGATCGTTTTCTATATTAATTATTATTCGTATTGAACTACTGTGTAACAGTGCGAAGGGTTCCACAGTTTCGTATCATATTTTCGAACGTTTTAACGTATGCACTAACTGTATTACCTAAAAAACAAAATTCATTTTATAGTAATACAAACTTCTTCATAATTTTCAAGACACTTTATACCTTTCGATGCACGTCATTAAACATTTTTAAATTTTTAAATGTTTTTCGATAAAAGTTTAATTAATACCAAGTGTTAACTTGCGCGCACCATTACTCTCAATACGTACACAGGAAATGCTAGTGAATAACACTGAGAATGACGGTGCACGCACACTAGAATTTCTCGTTCACGCACATGTAACCTAAAATATCAGTGTTTCGTAAGCTGGCACAGTGTTTTAAGAAGCAAATATCTTTTCATGCACCGCACTAAATTTTTTATTATAAGCAGAGTTTTCTTTTGATATGCTACAGTAATAAGATATTTAAGTAGGGAATGGGAGTACTTTTTAGAGTTAGAAACACATGGTACAGCACCGAAACCCGGATGCTACCCTGTTGACTGCGTCCACGAAACGAAGTCAACAGTTTTTTTGATTAGTATTATTCTATGAGGATACCACGATGCAAAAAGAAAATTTTATTATTGAAGGCAAGTGCACAGAAAAAATATACTAAATAATTCAACCAAAAGAAATACAAATAAATGACTAACGTTGAAAAAATTAACTGACACTAAATCTACACTGGCACTGCACAAACACTAGTAAGCATTGAATAAATTAAGGTAGCTCCCTTGCGAAAACCTACGAAATGAAATAAGTTTTATTTGATAGATTTTGATCCGCTGAATCCAACAGTGTCCTTGTTTATACCCCGAGTGGGACAAAATCTCGAGATATTTCAGCTCAAAGTTTTAATTTTTAACATGAGCTCATATGCCAGAGCATTGAAAGCTCAGCTTTACAGGCATTCTCCAACTCACAATGAAAAACCTGAGCAGACATATTATGATGGACTTGTAAAAAAATATCCGTTTTTCTTAATTCTGTCCTGCAAAATGCTGGTAACGGGGTATTTTTAAAAGATATTTGCCAAGAAAGACGTGAAAATCAGTTTTATGGTCATGAGATAGACACTAGCAGAATACCGACACTGCTGTATGTATACACCTATATACGCATACACAAGTCAAACTCTCATACTTAACTAGAGCAGTAGGCAAGGGAGCTACCTTAATTTAAATAACGGCGGACAGAAGGGCTTAGGAAAAAATAAAAACTTAAAGTTTATGAGCCACAATGAAGATATATTTGTGGCTCAAGGGACAAACTCCGCAGAGAAAACCCAAGAGAGGAAAACGACCTGACGAAATACAATGAGACCCGAACTTGCACTTTGGATACGTGTGTGTGATGATTTGTGGGTGTGTAAGGCTTCGATTTTGTGTGCGCGTCCGCACTACGTCTTGATTACTTCGTGCCACGGTTCCGCCCGCGCGGATCTTCGCCGTGGTTGCTCGCAGCACGTCGAGATTTGCGTGGATTCCGATAACAGCGTGAAATTAAATATGAACGCGTGATTTT
>JAPYYV010002387.1:0-10098 GCA_030522625.1 Copidosoma aretas | reverse complement strand
CTACTCTAATTGTGATTCGGCGATCATTCATAACCATTTTTTCCACTTTTTTCACATTTTCATCGATTATTGACGTGCTGGGTCGACCGGAGCGTTCGTTATCTTCAACGTCTTCGCGGCCATCTTGGAAACGCTTATACCACTCGTAAACACTTGTTTTTTTCATAGCAGACTCACCATAGACTTTTTGTAACAGTTCACACACTTTCTTACACTTTATTTCATTTTTTACGCAAAATTTAATACAAATTCTTTGACTCTTCAAATCTTCCATTGTTTAAAGAAGCAAAAATCGCCGAGCTCGAAAAACACGTCCATCCTTAGTGGCTGCCACAGACAAAGTAAACAGTGAATATAGCTAAAACATTTATCATACTTTAGGGGCATGTATACCAACACAATCAAAAAAAAATTTTGACAATCGGACTCTCCAGACCCACGAAATTTTAAAATTCCGGGTACTTTTTGAACACACCTCGTATAGTAGCATGTTTCTTTAAGATTAAGAGCAGAATGAGACAATAGGTAGAAGGATTCTAAACAAAACAAACAGAATAGACACTGCATATGTGATTTAGTTCCGCTGAAAATGCTACGAGGATCATCCTAAGTGATGCACGATGCACGAGAAAATCTCTGTGCGGGCGTATGTACGTAGATAAATGTGTGCGTGCGTGTACTTACGATACAATTAAAGTTTGTTATGTTTTGACGTCTGCCCCGGCATCAAACAAAACAGTGACTATAGATATGACAAAGGGAGAGAGACAGACGAAAACTCGAAGCTTCACGAGTCTCCGTCGTCTGCGTCTCCAACAGCGGTGCGGAAGCTAGGTTGAAAGTAAAAACATAACCGGGCCTAGCACCGTCAGCTGAATTGCAGTTATAATATTAAAATTGATTGATTGACGTACTTTCGACCAGATATGAAAAAAAAACAGTATGCACAACACGGGAAGAATTTTGAAAACCCTATACTGCGAGATATCATGCCCTCGGCTTTGCCTCCGGCATATTATCTCGCAGTGCAGGAAATTTAAGTTTCTGCCCTTGTTGTGCAATTTACTATTTTTACTTTCGACGACAACACTTACTGCTTTTCGACGTGAATAATAAACACTTACTCATCCGTGACAAAAGCGAAAGCCATCTGGCTTTACGAAGAAATAATAGATACATCCTATCTCACACCAATGAAGAGAGCTAATACACGGAACAATCCTATCCTAATAAGAATAATATCACATGACTGATGCCTTCTATTTGTGATATGACTGATTGAGAGATATCCTGTACTTTAAAACTCTTATCTTAAAAAGAAAAATGTTACGTGACTGAAGCCATTTACTCGTGATTTGATTGATTCAGACAAATAATATAGATTTTAAACCGGGAGAATTTCAAAATGAGATTAAAAAAAAAAGACAAAAAAAATTAAATTAGTGAGTCACGTATTGACTTAGAGTTGAAAAAATCTGCTGCAAAAAAGAGGTGATTTATTTATGTTTTCCAATAATTGTAATAGAAAGATTTGAAGAAAGTTCGGGGGTTGGCACGCAAAGCGCACAGGAGGGAGAGCCCCTTAGTTGTGATGAAAAAGAACATCTACATTCTGACGAACAGTAGTGCTTAAAAAAACTATGTAAGATGATTATTTTAATTTATTTTGGTCGTGAACAAATGCATTAATGAACGTAGAAACAGCATTATACTCTGCACACACTAAGCTTTGCCTAGCAGATACAAACAAGGTATTTTGCTAAAGTTGGCAACATATGTGTAGTGTTCTGGTAAGTCAAAAATTTTTTTAATTTCTGTTACCCACAAGGAATCCATTTTTCCATCCATCATGTCAATTTTGTTTGTTAACAAGAATTACATAGTTAATTTTTAATATACTTAATTGAAAACAGTTGTAATTATTTACTTTTTTGCAGTAACATAAAATTTGTGGTAGTAGCTGCTAACTTTTCGACCACAGCCTTACAGTCAAAATATTTAACAAGAGCTTGGTAAGGAACATTTTTTGGAAATTTCTACATTATCAATATAAGTCCAAAACAGCCATCGTCGACATTGAGCCGAAAAATAAGCTGAATTATCTAATAATGGATTTTGTTGCAAGATTCTGCAAAAATGTTTCTTTTTAAATAAAATAAGTAATTATAATACACTCGTTTAAAAAATACATACTTACTTGCCGATTTTGCTTTTTTTGATTTTTATTAAAGCAACGTTCTTAAACAACCAAAGAAGATTATTGTTTCTATATATTATTTAATCAGCTTAAAAATTCGATGATTCTCGTAAAAAAGGACGCCTGTTCCACTGGCATCTGAGAAAACAATAAACAAGAATTAAGAATTAAACAATAAATACATGTACATTTCGTTTATAAAGTAAAACCAAACATAAGAAAATTATAGATTACCATTTAATCCTCGCCGATGCAGATTGGCCGAGTTGGGGTCACCAAAAAAAAATTTTTTTCATCGTTTCCTGATCAACTTTGCTCACATTATCCAAGTTAATAATTTTTTGGCCATGGTAAGACTGACTGACAAGCATAGCATGTTCCCCGATATCACTAGAATAGTAACAATCAATGTCGCAATTCAACTTCTTTAGCACCACCAGTCCTAGAAAATTATATAATAGTCTTTGATTATACAACAAATACAAATTAATTATATTCCTAATAATACGTAGTAAAGTATAATACTAAAATTGGACAGATAAAAAATTTCTGTTTAGCATGTTAGACAATAGCAGAAGTAGATAAACAGCAAAGTTTTTAGATCGGCATTTGATCCACTAAATCGTCATTATGTATAGCAAAGTGCCTTATTTGTATAGTCATTCTTGCTCAAAACTGGAGATACGTGAAACTATGATAAGAATGTTAAGTCTTTATATTGCATGAAACGCGATTTATAAATTTACGCATAAAACGCAAAAAATTTCAGGACTGATCAGGATTTACGACAAAAACAATGTTCTTTTTTTCCACACGTGTAACTCTAATATGAACTGTTAGTACAATTTAAATTTTTTTGTATAAGCTAGATACCTGTATTCGCCATTGATACTTACATTTAGCTGATCTTTTATGGTAAAAAATATGTTTAAATCCAACATATTATGTAAACAATTATTTCGGCAAAATAAGTTTTTTTGCTTGAAATGGTTGTCAGCCAGTTGTGTCAGTCAAGATAACATGTCCGTATTCAGAAAGAATAAAAAATATAATAATTACCTATGCTGATGCCATCAAATATTGACAACGCCCTAATTTTGTTCACGTTATTCATCATATTTGCATTAGGATTCATCTCTTGTACAACAAGATCTTAAAAATCGTTGGCTTGCAACTAATCATTGACAAATGATTTTAAGTACAAATTTTTGGACTGCCACATATTTTTGGTTGAGTCACGGCATGGTACTCCACGTTTGGTTTTTTACGTACTTGCAAACTCAATTAAAATTTCGTTTAACAACAAAGAGAAAAAACGACAATCGAAAATAGAAACAGAGACAAAAAGAAAAAAAAGGCCTGGAGGAGGCAAACAAAAAAAAGTTAACAGAATTGGGATCGGTCACATAGCGCTCAGGCCGTCTGTGAGCCATCTTGCAAACTACGGAGAGAAGGCTTTTCGTCAGACCAAAAGTGAGGTATACATACTGTATTACTGTACATGTAGTGGATTTATTTATTTACAGTCAAGATTGAGTCATCTCTGTAGTTAAAGTTTGTGCTAAATATAAGGTATGTAAAAGTGTACATATCATTGAAATTGATTCGCTAATCGGTGAATCTGTGTAAATCTAATGTTTACATCCCATGTGCACACAATACAAGCTTTCTCAATCTTTACAAAACGTTTGTTGGTATGAGATCAGTGTCTAATACTAATACTTCATTATGAATTGTAGATAATTGTCCCAAAACATGGACAATCCCAAAAAAAGTAGAGTTTTTTGTAGTGTTGTTGCCTGCAGAAATCGAGCTTGCAAACATGAGCATTTGAGTTTTCACGCATTTCCAAAAAATATTAATTTTTCATTTGTATAAAATAGTAATGAAAAGTTGGAGACAGTATCTCTCAGAAAAAAGTAGATGAAAGTATTAGAAATGAAAAAAATTTCCCATCACAGCAGAGTTTGCTCAGATCATTTCGTTGAAACTGACTTTTGGGTAGGAAATGGTAAGTTGAATAATTTATAGAATACAAAGCCTGTGCATGTAAATTCCTGCTAGCTGGTGTCCAGCTTCCAAATTTGCATATTCCATCTACTTTCAAGTGCATTTTCATACAACGAAAGCCAGATTTCAGTATTAAATGCTTGAGCAGCCTGCATTTTATATAGAATGTAAACATTAGATTTACAAATAATCACCGATTAGCGAATCAATTTCAATGATACGTACACTTTTACATACCTTGTATTTAGCACAAACTTTAACTACAGAGATGACTCAATCTTGACTGTAAATAAAGAAATCCACTACATGTACAGTAATACAGTATGTATATCTCACTTTTGATCTGACGAAAAGCCTTCTCTCCGTAGTTTGCAAGATGGCTCACAAACGGTCTATGCGCTATGGGACCGATCCTAATTTATTTCTTTAAGAAAAATACGGCATATTACATTGGATATTGTTAACTTTTTGTATTAAAGATCCTGGAGTGCACTTTTCAAAGTCATTTTCTTCTGCGGTCAAAACATGCTACATTATAAAGTTAGCATAACTTTTTGCCTTTTTTATCTTCTAATGTTCTACAGACATTGGTGCCATCACAGCTGTTATACACTATTATGGTTTCAAAAATATGCTATAAAAAAACTGACTGCTATAATATATGAACTGTAAATAAAAGACAAAGAATTACAAGCATACATTAGACAGATAAGGCTAATATTTTATGAATTTTAATGCTTTAGTTGTCATTTTACTTTTTCACTTTTCTTTGGCGTGTGCACTTAATACTATGATTAAAATGATAATTGAATCTAAGAGCTCACTTTTTCATTAAACCAAATACAAAGCAGGTGCGTGAGATGACTTATGTAAAAATTACTCTCTGCTATAAACGATATCACTAGTAACTTACGTGGCCCTAATACAAATGATTATAAAAAGCTCTACTAAAACTATAAGAAAAACTCACTCCTGGAAGAATCGATACTGACTCAATCAATTTAGTAAACAAAAATTTATCGCGCAATGCACACTGATACAGCTTGAGACTCAGAGAAGTTTAAGTGCACGAATACATGTGGTCCACACTATCCATTTCATAATTCTCTTAAACTGTATTACCTCAAAGTTTCAACGAAAGTCCTAACTGTTTGGAAAGGTTTTGATCCACAGACGATACAATCGATACACCAATAAACACATAAACGTATACGAAATAAATTATGTACAAAATAGATTTGCGAATAACTAAACCGTTACCCAAGTTGATAAGCACATAGCTCTTAGTGAATATCATGATATGTTTGTTTACATACAGCCAGCTCTGCAATATACATCTTTAGATACTAAGCCTTTTCTTATAACGACAGTAGGTTCGTTCGAGGTCTAGCTCGGAGGAGTTCGGAGAAGCCCATTTTGGATCCCTCCATCCTTATTGTTAAAGTAGCTCCCTTACAAAAATCAAAGAAATAAAAAGTACATTAAGCCCCTGGGAATCAAAGTATTTTGATCTGTTAAATGAAATATTGTCATTGCTTATACCTCGAGCCTGCCAGAATCTCGAGGAATTGGTACTCAAAGTTTCAATCGCCAACATCGGTTTTTATGAAACAGCATTACCAAATAAGTTACGCATGCATCTTCCGAAGTAAATACAAATATCGAAGCAGACCCATTATTAGATACTCCTGAGAAAATTCTACTTCTTTCTGACGCCACTCTGGAAAGTGCAGGTAGCGTGGAATTTTCACATAAAATTTACAAAGGAAGAAAGTGTGCATAACAAGCAGACGGGCCATACGTGCACTAAACAAAAGAATATACTTCAGCTAGGTGAACATATATACCTATAAGCATATGTGTGCTTTACTGCGGCAGAACCTTGGCTGCTTCGGCTACACTCAGCTGTAGTAAGGAGCTAGATCTATCAACGTTTTTTCGAGTCAGAGCCGAAAAAGTGACGGTAAACATTGTTAGAGCCATGCTTATACCAATGTTTTGCAGTATTGTGAGACTGATAAAAGTCTTAGAAAATTTAAATATACTTTTACGAACATACCCTTCCACATCATTCAATTTAAGCTTGGTGTATTCATGTTTTCTCGAGTTAGAGGCAAAAAAGTGACGGTTAGCATTGTTGGAGCCATGTTTGTACCGATGTTTTGCAGTCTTCCAGGACTGATAAGAATCTCAGAAAATTCAACTATATTTTTGCAAACATACTCAGTATGATAATAAGGTACAGATTACTGCATTTTCATTGATAATTATCTAATGTAAAAATTTTGATCTTTGCGTCAAGAGTCCAGAAAAAAATTCTTAACTTATATCATTGCATTCTAAGCAGCTTGTGTAAGTTTTAACTACTCAAAAAAAAACACCAGGTATGAAATACGGTATCTTTCTCCACTTCTTACTGTGAAAATTTTGATCTCGGTGTCAAGAGTTTAGAAAAATAATTCTTAACTTATGTTATTGCATTCTAAGCGGCATCCGTGTATCTAAGTGACTCACAAAAATTATCTGGTATACATTATTTGCACATAGATCAATAAATCTTCGTAATAATTTGTATCTTTGTTTCTTTAGTTCCTAAAAATATTTACTGCGCAACAGATCTTTCATAAATTTAATCTTCCACGTTTATATTAATGGTCCAGACTTTTACGACTTCCATGGCCATTTGTTGTCAAATATTCATCTTGTTTAGTAAGACTAAGTTTTAGAAGTCCTTGTTGTCATATAAGTAAGACATCGTACTTAAGAAATAGTAGTTTTCGTACGAGATTGAAAGGATTTAATTTACAAACCGAGAGGTTTACGGCACAAGCCATACGCAAAAGCCGTATCGAAGTTTGTAAAGAGGCCTTTAAGATAAAGATACAATTTTTTTTTTTCTTGCCAAAGGTGTACTAGGATTCAAAAAAGGCCTGATGTAGGAAAAATTATTTTCTTTTACATTTCGTCTAATCCATTTTTTACAATTTTTTTAGCCTTGCCAGAAAATTCTAAAAATTCGTAGTCTCTAATCTTCTTATAAAGGCTTTATCCATCAAACTGTTCTTTCTTTAGTTATCTAGTCATCACCGAAAGATTACTGTTGCCTTGTACATAAATTCATGATGTAACATATTTTTATTTGAATAGGCTCCTACAACGCCTATTTACTTGAGACGCAGCCACACTTTCATTATTATTCGTCTTTCTGAATCGTTACAGTTTATATTTGATTTGCATGTATTAAACTTGATTATAAAGTGATCATTAATAAACTTGATTTGTTACCAATGGTTTTTGAACGTCAGAAATTTGCATGCAATTAGTTTATTATGTTTATTATATCAATGCGATTCTATAAGCTTGATGGATTTTTCACTTTGTAAAATTCACACTAGAGAATTGTAGCAGTTAAGACGTTGTTTTGACGTAAATAGAATATGATTCCATTCGTTGGACATCTCGAGTAAAAGCTATTTTATATGGCTCATTGCCTTATATCAGACCAATACAAATGCATTAGGATAAAATCCAAAGCTCCTAACATCAGCCTAAACAGTAATCATTTTTTTGTAAAGTATGTGGTTTTCAACAAGATTAGGAAAACATTGCTTAACATACAGCAGTCCTTGCTCTCTCACTTTCCCAAAGTTTTGCAAACTATTATACAGGTGAAATTTATGTCCATCATAATAAACTGTTCTCTAATGTCCGGTCCAAGTTCCACCGATGATTTAGACTGCTCCTTTATCCACTATTGTATTCACAGCATCTCTCTTATTCATGTACTAAACGCCTTGGGTTGCTATAGAATCGTCGTGTTTGTTCAGTATTTAAAAAAAAAGGTCTACTGATTCATCTGATAACTAGTAAATGGGCGTGATGTTGCTAAGTATTAATTGCAAAACTAATTATCTGTTATCTAACTAAGCTTACATGTGGTGTACTTCTCTCTCTGTTCTGACATAATTGTCCGTGTTTCAAAAGTACGTGACATCGTTTTTTTGTTTGCAAATTTAGTTTTCTTCTGGTGGTTCAACTTCTTCGTCTTGTTTCATTAACTTTTGTTCATCAAATTCTACTAGACTTTGTCAAAATCCTTTTTTTTTAAATATTTTTTACGTACTTCTTAGAAATACCAAATTTTCTTTTCCTTACGTATTTTTTGGCACGAATAGTGTATTGTGCATTTCTAGTAGGCATTTTTCTGTTACGACGACTGTTAACGATTTCAGGTAACAAAAACTCTAGATAAAATCAGCACAGTTGTTTTTCTATTTTTTTAATCCACTACTTGTCGTCTCTGTATATTTTGAGGTGTTTTATACTAAATGGAATATTCATTACATATATACAATGCTGTCCACCTGTTACATGCACTTAGCTTTGAATTTGATAGTAAAAGTCATAATTTTTATTAATTAATAAAATATCGGACTTTGTGAAAAAAATACAAATGTTTTGGACCATTTCAACTGCGCCTTTGGCTCTTAAATGTGCAGCTTTTAACCGTGATCTTATCTCTATAATGTCATTGTCACCAATTAATGCATCTTAAGATCCGCATCAGTATGGATAAACAGGGTTGATGAACATTCCCCACACTGTAACTTTCTCTTTTAGTTACAAGGTCAGTTTCTCTATTGCTTTATATTTTTGAATAATAACCCAAGCAATTCTTAGATCTTCTTCTAGAATAGTCAGTGATGGATACAATATTTCATTTACTTTGTTACTGCATGATGCACTGGGACGCCAGCAACACGCAATGCTGAAATTTGATGAAGTGAGCCAATATTTATACAATAATTTCCAGTGCAAAATGTTTTTTCGTTTAACTGCTTCTTGTCAAAATTTCAATTCGGTTGGTTGATTTTATAATAACTTCTTCCAAAAATTATGGTGTTCTATATTATATTTCTCCTTAGTTATGTCAGGTTTTTGGCAGTTTGTTTTGAAGTTTTTTTTAGCAATTGTTTTTGTTATGTGTGGAATACTCGACTGGGGATTTCCATCTCCATTTTTGCGATTTTCTTTGTTTCTTAAGACTGTCATCTTTTCTACGTTCTTCCAAGGTTTCTAGTATAGACCGAACAGTATTGTCAGTAAATTTAAACGTTTTTGTCACACTACCTGGTGTGTTCTGTTGGATCACTGCTAGAGCTATTCTAGCAATATATTGACTTTCTAATCCCCATGTTGTATGTTTTCCGCTCAACGTAACGCATAGTAAAGAATTAAAAGATTCAGTATCATTCGTTGTCACATAATGTAATAGAGTGTCACTATGAATACTTAAACTGTACAATGGATTCTAAACTTTTTGATACGAAAGCACAGTTCTTAAATAGGGCACAAAGTTGATTTTTTCGCTGTTCACTCAATTATTATCCATGACATTGCTGTATTTACGTTTACTAAATACGTGACTTGCATTGTTCAAAATTTTAAAACGTCGAGCTTTTACTTTCTCCTCCGGTAAAGCAGTGTTTTGATTTTGTCGCAAATAGTATCCTCAACATTTGTTTGAATAGTCATTATTTTTTACCTTATTCTTTTTCGTAAGGCTACGAAACCTTTTAATTGTTTGGTACCTCTGGGTTGAGTAGTCTCAGCAGAAATTTGAAGTTTTTCGCACAAATTTTTTAACAAATCATTTGTCCTTAGAATTCTTTTTAGTAAAATCTTATACTGTGCATATACGTTATTATCTAAAATAGTTTTATAAACGCTGCTATGACCATCGGTTATCTTGATTTTATAAATCAAATGATACATGTCCACGCTGCATTATAATCCTTGTCATATAACGTCAGGTTCCATAGCAGCTGAAGGATCGTACGAGTTCCAATTTCTGTAACATTTATGGTAACTGACCTTGTTACCAAGTGCAT
>JAPYYV010002386.1:0-10816 GCA_030522625.1 Copidosoma aretas | reverse complement strand
CTGCTCTAACAATAATACGCCATATTTGTTCCTCAAAGCATAGAACAAAACCTGTCCAGTGTACGGCTGTCACAACGATTACTACATTTTAGAGCATACTTATGGTTTTCAAAATAACTATTTATTTCTGGCATTGTTATATGGTTTTCTGAATAATCATTTGTCGGGTCAACGCTTAATGCTTGATCCTCAGTATGTGTTGATAAAGTGGTTTTACTATCAATTCTTGAGTTTTGGTAAAAATGTTATTCATAAGCAGATGATACTAATATTGAAGCTGTTCATGCATTCGTAGATTTTCGGCACATATAATCGCACATTTAACTCTTGCATTGTACAATGATTTACACAATAATCATTTGCGGTACTAACGCTTGGTACATGATCCACTATACATAGTTATTCAGGGAAAGTGTTGATTGTATGATTCTTGTGCGTATCATTTTTATCATCTGTTGTATAGACGATGAAAGAATTTGTTGAACCATAATTCGTAGAAATATTAGTACTTTCCCAAGAATCATTGCATTTCTCCTCATTTTCAGACGAAGTATTTTTTTTGAGTGCCTGAGAAACAAATGTTTGAAAAATTAAATTATTGCAATATAAACAATGTTTAACATACTACATCACAAAAGTGCAGAAACACATAGAACATGTTGTGTTATTTTTCTATAGAAAGAAGCTAGAATTTTCTAATAACACTTTAAACCATGCTTATCATCATTTTTCTTATTACTGTAGACATGCTGGCTTAAAGGAGACTCATTACTTTTGTATAGTACTAAATTTGTGATAACTATCAAACGATTTAGTTAAGATTTATTAACATTAAAGATAATTCCCGACTGAAAAATAATAATTTAAGTGTGAATGAAAATCTACTTGTTTAATTTTGCATGTAGAATATTCAGGTACTGTTAAGTATAAAAACAAACTCAATAAAAGTCGAGCAGCATTTTTTTTTCGATCCGATCTCAATTTTTCATGGCTTAGGTTCTTCCTTAAAAGATTTCGAAATAAGTCA
Organism: Copidosoma aretas; assembly: GCA_030522625.1. Lineage (NCBI taxonomy): Eukaryota > Metazoa > Arthropoda > Insecta > Hymenoptera > Encyrtidae > Copidosoma > Copidosoma aretas. The sequence continues at coordinate 9,789 of JAPYYV010002386.1, read as the reverse complement.
CCGAAGTTATTTCATAAAATATGCAATGCATAAACTGTTAGGTACCATTGTATGTATGAAATCTTGTAAAACCTATGAACAATCGTACCTAACTTTTGATGCATTGCATATTTCATAAAATTCCTTTGTTGACTGTGTTTGAAATCTTTCAAGGAAGATCCAATATGCAACAAGCAAAATTAGAAACGTTAATTTTTTGTTACGCTTAAAATATTCTTTTTAGTCTGGAATCAACTTTAATGTTCTTAAATATCAACTGCATCCTTTAATAATTATCACAAACTTAGTGACATATTAAGGTTATGAGCCTCCTTAAATTACTAAATCTAAGAACACTAAATGTTAAGGACGTTGATTTTTTTTTTATTTAATTCCTTACAAGATGTGGTGTTATAAGTAAAAACTTGGTAATTGTTTACAACCAAAAAAATGTTAAGTATGGTCCGGAAACAAATTGTATCCTATGTCTGTAGATTGCTGCATAACGAAAAGCATTGGGTCAATTCTGATGCAAAACTCCGAATTATTAGTTCTTAATTTGCTAAACTGAAAGTGCTTTAATACTTTATCCTATACTGTTAAATTTTGGCAAATTAATTTTTCAAAATATAACTTGAGGTACTCTTGTGTCATGAAATCAAATTGCATCTTAATTGGGCCCCCGTAGACGTATGTATTTAGTAACATGACCGTTAAAGCAATATGTCTAATTTTGCTCGGCGATAACAAAGGGCACCCGAGATCACGAATTCTACATTGTGTTATAGTGGTGTAACATAATTTAAAGTGAACAGAACAAACACTTCTACCTGAGTCAGATCGAGACCTAATTTGATTTACTTTTGCAATATGATCTCCAGATTATAATTGAATAATCAATGTGACAGTGGAAAGAAAGATGTTGCCATCCAATTTTATATAAAATTAAGGCTATGTAATAAGTAGTTTCTTAAAAAGTGATGCTAGCGTTTTATTGCTATCAAAAGTTTCACTTTCATATTTATAATAACATGCTGAATTATTGCTTTCTCTTACGGAAAACATGTATTAAAGATTTTCTATTTAAATAGTTCAGATTTTATTGTAATTAACAAAAAATTCAGATTCAATTGTAATGAACGAAGAGTTGTGTGAAAAATCAATTTTCAATTTTCTTAAAATGATGTACTTAGAAATAATTAGTTGGAGAGCTGTAACTAAAAAAATGAATTTAAAATTTTTTTTTTATCTTACATTCATTAGTTTAGAAATATAAGTAGCTTATGCAAACAAATAATAATAATGCACACTCTTTTTAAAAATTCTAGTCGAAAATTGTTAGAATTTGGGCTAAAAAATTATTTGTCTAATCGTTTGTCTTACTTATTTGTGGCCTCACTATTTCTTCACAGTAAATACACTGTAATTTTATAAAATTGTTCTATGAATTTATTGATGGTTGGCCCTTAACGAAATCGCAAATCCTTTGGAATTATGTTGAATATGTTTACTTATCAGAAAATAGAAAAAAATTAGGAATCATAGAGTACCGCATTTTGTTTTTATCTTTTACTGTTTAGCGTACAATATCATCGAGAAACAAATGCAATCGGTGTTTAAACCACTTTTAAAAATGTACTGTAGAAAAATGATCAAAATTATAATTCTATATGTAGTATGATGAAGACAAAAGTCTATAGCAGCATAAAACTTAAAGAACAAGTATCATTACACAAATAAAAATGTACTGTATTACAATGAAGGGCTTATATTAAACATGTAATCTGCAGAATAAACTTACTTTTCTCTTCAACCATTCATTTCGGAAAGCCTGTGGCAGGAGTACTTTTTCTTTTGTATCAAATCTTTTATTAATACCCATAATATTGAGTAATAACAATCAATAACAATGCAATTTTACTAAACAAGGCGTGAATTATTATTCTCATTGACGCAGCAAAATGGCAGAATTTGCGTGCAGAAAATTTACTTATTGATACGAGTAATGTTTACTCGATATACAGATATTAATGAACTTGCTTTTTTGTTTTTAACCAATGAAAGTGAAAAGTCAAGGTGAATAGCCAATAAGCGAGTGCCTTGGACGTAACCCTAACGATCATGAATGTGCATCTGTCGAGTGTACTACAACTAGTCGGGTACCTAATTTTCTAACTATCCAACAAGACACTATTGTAACTGATATCTAAGAGACATCGTGTGGATGGGAAAATGATAACTTATGTCAACTACCACGACAACTTATAAGAATAATTTGTGCTGGCGCTGGACATGTGTTAACATTTTCCCTTCTATACGTTATCAATTTTCTCAGTGTTATGTTGATACTCCTAAAGGTTCATACTTCTTACTTTCCGTAATCTTATGATAATATGTGAATTTTAAATGTAAAAGAATGATAAGCTGCGAATATTTACACATAAATATAAATTATTTTTTTTCAATTCCGGTGATTAAGATCAAGAAAAATGCGCATAGTCATGATTTCAAAAACATCTGCTGTATAATAACAACAAACGTAGTGAATTTGATTTTTACAGATAAAGTGCACGTATTTAAAAGATGTGGATGCACGTAATAGTCTGGGACCAAATTCATAAACCATTCGTACATAGTTTCGCCCTTTTAAAATAATACTGTGGGAATGTCACAAAGATTTACGGACACTTACCAACATCTGTAACATACCATAAGATAGCGTAATACATTTTTAAGTTGGCAAGTTATCGGATTGCCTTTCTGAAAAACATCCTACAGTGTCAATTTACTTTGACGTTCCGGGAAAAGAAGTGGTGGCACCACATTACTCGCCATTTTTGAACGGGGCCGGAACATCCGGCCTTGAACTGTTCACGTGACAGTCATTTTGAGGTCCAAGTAATTTGCCTTTGATGTGCACCGTTTGCAGCATCGAGCGTAAAATCTTCTTAAGAGTTTGCGGGGAAAGTGAAAGTAATGGGTCAAGGTAATCTTAGTTGTAAAAATTAACGTTTATTAAGTAATACACTAGAAGTAATAAGTGTTAAAAACGCACGAAGATCTGCATGATAGATGAAAGACGTTACACAAATCACCCTTGGCATGTACGAGTGTCACGTGTTATGTATGAAGCCATCAAAAATATCACCACGCGATTTTTTTACCTTAAGATATACTACTAAGAATGTGTCAACTCCATGCTGACCACGATTAGGACGCAAAGTTAAAGCTGCCGTGAACAGGACTGAGCCAGTTCTAGAAAAAAAGACCAACATAAGTTAGGGTTCAACCGTTCAAAGTACTTCATTTTTAAAAGTAATTTCTTTAGTTTTCATTAAATTGGTTTTTATTTCATTTTTTCATTTTCAAATCACTTCGTACTTTAGAAAGTGTGACTTCTTTAGAACTTCCACTTGCTGGCATTATGATAACTTCTAATATGATTTGGAGTTAACACCCAAAATAAAACACTACTGTTAGGTTTCTTGAGCAAAACCTGGTTTATTTATTTAGTAGTCGATATTTTGTCTTATCATGGAGACCTTTTCAAGACTGTAATCACATATACCTACATATCAACTTATTATTCACAAAATACAAAAAATATAAAAAGAAATAAAAGTAAAGGTCTATAATGCATAGTACCTCTCCTTTTTTTCCGCAAAAACCTTATGCACTATGGACCAACGGTTATAGAACAACAGTTCTTACATTATTACTCGGAATAAGTCCCGTTGCTAATAACCATATCTTATTAATAAGGACGAAAAAATATAGCATGTTGCCATTCAGGGCAAGTGGAGAAAAAGATTAATTTGCACAAAAGTATACAGGCAATATTCAACAAGATATTTTTGTTATACATATTAATAATTTATTTATTAATTAAAACTGCTAGCACCATAGTTTATTTATTGACTTTCAAGTATGTAGTTTGCATAGTACAAATTCATTCAACAATTAAATGTTTAGATGCTCGAGCTTATTGTGTTACTCGAGATAAGTCGCTCCAGATACAGATGATTAGTTCAACAATCAAAACTGGAAGCACTATAGCGTATTAAGCCACTTGATATTCCTACGTAATAATAATTTATTTAACAATCTAAGTTCAGATACTCGAGCATACTGGTTGACTTTACATTTTTTCTTTAAATTATTGAATATTTTATTTAGATATTCAAGTATGTATAAAGTTACTACTTGGAAGGAAAATCATGGCAATATGTCATTTATATCGTAAATGAAACAAATCTATACGAATTTCTATGAACAATTTGTACCCTACTAATAGATTTTATCGTTGCAAAATGAAAAAAAGCAGTTGATTTAGAAAACTTCTTTTAGTATCTTCTGCATCGTAATCTTAAGACTTAAAAAGTGACGTTTACCAAAACTTGCCACTGGCACCGAAGGCTGAAATATAACATATGATAAAAAAAAGATATATTATCATGTAATTATGATGTATGAATGGTAAAATAAAACAATATAGGTTAATTAGCTATATGAATCTTAGTTGAGTTGGCGCAGAGCCTGCATGACGTCAAAAAATACCGTATAAATCACATTGAAATGTTGAATCTCGTCAAACAGGCTCGTCATCTGATTGGATGTGACGTCATACAGGCTCCGATCTGATTATTCAGGCCAAGTAATCATGTGCATTGACTTACCTTGTCTTTTTATACCATGGATATACGTTACATAGTTCAATTAATACATTGAGAAACTAACATTTTTATGGCCTAACACGGTTCACGCAATACAGCAATTTTTGGTTATTTTTAGACTTAAAGTTTTTTTTTAAGAAGCATCTTATCTGTAAAGCCATCAACATTCATATTATTAATTTATTCTTTGTTATGACCAAAGTTGTTGTTGTATACCTACAGAAGTGACACATATTTTTTGTTGCTTTGTACAGTTGAATATTCAGAATGTGACAGTAAACAGGAACTAGGGTCTGGTCGCGATAATTCAATACATGGCAAAAGTGAATTTTTTTCGATTATACCTAGACTACTTATGCGCGTAGCTTTGATTTCTGATTATTTTATAGGGACTATCGCAAAAATTGTACGATCTACCACATATCGAATGATCAAGATAAGACCTCTTGACTTCAATCAGTTAATTCGACGTATCGATAAAATATATAGAGTAAGAAGTATATCTTTAGGAACACTGGGCCAAGAATTGGCAACGGACCTATCATATAGAGTTTGCGATCTAGTCAAGTTGCACCAACGACTTGTAGTTGTCGTTTCATTAATTTTGGTTTTTTTGTGCTTGGTCGGTCGGTAGGTCGATATATATATGTTAGGAGCCTACCCCAAAAACAGCCTTTGGCCGAAATAAATGTCCATATCAAGGTACGGACGTTGTAATTTTTCCGTACCTAGGTATGGACGTTTTGAAAAAGTCTTTATCCAGATGTGGCCAATTTTGGACGACCATATCTAGGTGAGTCATTTTTTATATTGCCATACCCCGTTCTAAGAATGTGTGAAGGTATCATATAAAATGCTTACGTATCTTGATTTTCATAGCCTCTCTCAAACCAAATGTAGAGTATAGTGTACATATGGTTATTTTTTTGCTTTCGCTTCGTACCTCGTCGAAACTTAGTAGAGTGAGTTTAAATTACAGTGTTTTTATTGCTATTACTTAATATGAATAGAAAAATTAGATTAAAACAATTATTTAAAGAGAAGCTGCATCTTATAGTTTAAGATAATAAAAGTGTTGGATATTATTTCACCATTGAAGGCTATTCCTCTACTCGGACGGTAGTGAAACAAGCTCAATTAGTTTGTAAAAACGGATTACCGTTAAACTCAAAACAATGTCACCGTTTAAAAAGATATAATATGCTGAAATTCGATGACGTGGAAAAATTGAATTTACTTAAAAAGGCTTTTACTGTCTCAGTCAACATTGCCACAAGCTAAAATTGGTTCCAACGTTGTACTTAGGGTTCCAGATGTAGATAGAGGTTGATACAGGTCGCAGTGTATTAGCTGTTAATAATGATACTAATGCTGATAAATTGTATTCATTAGAAACAAAAAGTGGTGAACTGGATATAATTTATGCTTGTAATAAGATTACTGAATCTGATTCTGATTTTTTGTCTAATCACGATGTACCAACTAGTTTTCTATCTTTAAGAACAGCCTTAGCTACAAATTCGGAATCCAAACAAATGTTTATTAGCTGCTCTTGCAAACGTTATTCTATAGATTAAAATGTAAATGCCGATCAAGAAATGTACTCTATATTTCGAAATATTATCTGAATACAGCGAGTAAAAATTAGTGATATCAACTAGATTTGTATTTAAAAGTAATATTGATGTGTAACGATTGTTACATTTTCATGACGTCGCAATAATACTTCCTGAAGTAATGGGTACTTCTTAAGGATGGCACAGGCCTTGATTCCTTCAGTGTAGAGAAATGAACACTAATACTCTGCAAACCAAGTAATTAAATAATTTAAATGTAAAAAAAATACTTTGTCAGGCCGACCAACGCAACTTTGAATTTAAAAGTTTGTTTATTTAATTTGATGAATGTAAACATTTTCTCTTCTTCACGATTAAAGAAAATTCTTCCAGGATCATTGTCTTCCCTTTTTTACAGTCCTCAAAGGGGTTTATTTATGCCTAACCTTTCTGACGCCCTAACACAGCTTATACAGTTGCATAACTGAATGCTAAAGAGCGTTTAGCGTTCGTCATATTTGCCGTCACACTGAGCATGTACACGGTATATACCAATACATATGGGCTTTAAAAATGAGTAGTGCGCTACTTGGACGACCGTTGGTCGCGATGTTCAGAGTTACACCAGCACGCACATTCGCAGTAAAATTTTCTGGACGCCTTTTTAGCATCAAGTGACGCAGCTGTGGACAATCTAGCCCTTATAAGCTTTGTGTGAAAGATATGCACCACTTCATATTAATTTTAAATAAAACTTCTGATTGGTCATCATCAACATATACATATTCCATTATGCAGTATATTTAATTAGTATCACTTGTATTAAAAATCATTTTAAAGGATGGTAAGGTGGGGTGTAAAAGAAGCAAGAAGGCGGGGGGGAACTGTGGGGGGACCAAGAATGTTAATAATACGGGGAGAAAACGAGCGAATTTGACGTGATATTGTAAGGGGTGAAGGGGAGCATAGAGAGCGTGGGGAGTGGCGTTAACAGGCAAGAGTTTGGGGGCTGTGGGAGGCACATGGTAAATGCAAATGGCTAGGGGGGGCAAAAAATGTTTATCATAATGGAGAAAACAAAAGAATTTCACGTGATTTTTTAGGGGGCGTGGGGGTTGTGGGGCTACCTTGGTGGACCCAAAAAAAGTGTGGTGGGACGTGCAAGGGCGTGGGGTACCGTATTGTCTATAAAAAAATTAAAATAATAGGCGTGTTTTTAGCTCATTTTTACACGAAATTTTATTCGAAAGAGTCGGTGAGGTGGGCGAGGGGGGACTATTACTTACGCCCCACACAAGCTAACTATATAATGTAGGACGATATATATCTTCCTTTATTATATAGATGTATGATTTAAGAGTTAGTACTAGCTCCTTCCGCTCCCCCATACTGGAGGGACCCAAAATAAGGTAAAATTCGTTTCTTTTTATCGTGAAATATGACCTCAAATAATTAAAGGTTGCTCCCCCTCGCTCCCCTTTACTCCCCCGATCCACCCTGCTCCCCCCTAGCTCCCCCTCAGCTTAATACCAGACTCCCCCTACCTCTCCTTCCAGCTCCCCCCAAACATGTTTCTCCTTTCGTAATAAATTTTGGCAACGCTATAACTTTCTTATAAGTATACAAATACCTATATTAAAAACCAACTACACCCCTGTGATTATGAAAAATTTTATCATACATCTTGTAATTAGAATTAACTTAAATCAAGGTAAGTCATTGGAAAATTAAAGTAAAAAATTAAATATAAACTAATCAAATAATACATGTTTCTATTCATTATCGTCTTTTATTTTCATTACATAATTTTAAATGTCGTTCAAAGGCTCTGCTCTTACGTAACGTTTTCCACAATTTTGACATATCTTATTTTCAAAGTTTTTTTCATGACTTTTCATGTGCCCTATTAAGTGATAACTTTATTAAAAAAAAGATTCCTATCTCGCACATTTGAATGTTTGCGTCAAATTTACAGTCTCTTTCGTGACGGATATAATTTTTTTTCTTATTTATATTAATTTTACAAGAACCACAAACAAAAAATTTGTTATCATAATGTTGTTAATGAGATGATAAGTCTTCTGGATTCGCAAATTTCAGTCAAAATATCTTCCTATATTGTATAGTTGTATGGTCAAAAGTGAGTTTCAGCCCCTCCCCCTCTCCCACTGCCCCCCAGCACCCACTCACCTCCTCCTTGGCTCCCCCTTAAATAAGGAGTTATTATTTCGTACAAGTGTGGTTTTTCACCCAATAAATTGTGTACTTGCTCCCCCTCCCCTCCTTCCTGCTCCCTCTCGACTCCCCCTTAGCTCCCTCTCGCTTCCCTTGGCCAACGCCTCGGCTACCCCTTGAAGTACAATTATGAGCTTATTTATTAAATAAGAGAGAAATTCATTGTTATTATATGAACTTTTATACATTCATATGATAATTATTAATATGATTTATCTTCTAAATATAAATAATTGGAAAATTGGCAAGCACAGCATGCAGGTAGGCAAATATATATATAGAATAAATATAACAAAATAAAAGATAGGTTCCGTCATGTAATTAAACATGTAGCAGAGGAACTATAGATGACAAAATCTATAAAGGTAAGTCATTGTAAATAAATAAAAAGGATTTTACAACAATCCAGCAAAAAATATTGATTATAGATAAGGTCAAAGAATACTAAAAAAAAAAAAACGAGTAAAGATAGAAGTGAGGACTAACGTAAGATGCATAAATAGAATATAAAGAGATAAAAAAATTAAACAAACCTAAGAAAACTACGAAAAATAGCAGAAAGCATAATTGATATAATTTTCAGAGAGCTATCAAAAAATTAAAAAATTAAAAAAAAAAGAGGTGGTACTAAGGAAAGAGGCATAAAAGAATAATTTTCAAAATATGTCAAGAGACAACAATAATACATGTTCTCCTAAAAACAAATAGAGGAGTATTAAAATCAACAGCAATGTCAAGAATGATTTTACGAGGACTTATTCATCATTGAATGAAAGAATGTCTATGTAGAATTTAAAAAAAAAAAAAAAAACACGGAAGAGGCCATAATTATGTAAAACTGTTTCAAGAATCTGCAAATAATTTGAATGATCGAATTTAAAAACATACTTTATAGCGTATACTTACACACATACTATAGATGAATGGGAAATAGCCAGAATCTATCAAATTTACAAGGCAGTAAAGGAGTAGAAGGACGTTAAAACAACAGGATAGTGGCTTTTTTGAATGTAGCATTCAACATATTCGCAATTATAATCTTTAATAAAGTAGAAAATAGGTAGAGGAATGTAAAATAATAACAGAGAGTAAGGCTGGTATCAGAGCAAAAAGAAGAATAAGGTGTCATAATTTCGTACGACATAGTTATTTGATCAAACTTTCTGTAATATATAGTTTTTTTTTTTATTTTATATATATTATACTGCTGTACGTCCGGCTACTATTAGGAGCACTACTCTGGGCATTGAGCAGTTGGGAAAGGGAAGGGATGAGGGATGGGAGGGGGTAGGGGGTACTTACAACTAGTCGGTGTATTGCCTGAGTCCTGACCGGGTGTCTACGTA
>JAPYYV010002385.1:0-26310 GCA_030522625.1 Copidosoma aretas | reverse complement strand
ACTTGAATATACTTCGCTTATTAGTTAATGATCCGAGAGAAGAGTCGCGCCGCAAGAGTACCTATCGCGTTGTTGGTCCGCCGTAGACTCCCTGTTCCTCCCTTCCTAGCTAGCCCCCTCCTCTCTCCCGCTGCCACTCTGTGGTGGGCCCACGAAAGAGGGGGGCGCATGGACACATAGCTACGCTATTGTATATGACACCATGGTACTAGACTGAGAATTACATAATTGTTTGAATAAAATGTAAAAGCATAAATAATTACTGGAAAAAAATCAGGTACAATGTTTTTGATCCAAGAATACCTTGAAATACAGGTAATAAATCATCATACTCTGTTAGAGTACACAGAAAATAATTTCCTACAATTCAAGCTCTTTCAATGACAATAAATGAATCACAGGATCATCATTTCGATAAATTACGATTTTACTACAAAAGACCATTATTTCTTATGGTCGACTGTACATATTGCTGTCATAAAAAATGGAAACCTTAAAATACATAAAAACAAAATGATTCAGAGAATAAATTAAACATCAAAAATATCGTATAACTAAACATTTTTACAGTCAAACAATTCATCTTTTTCCTGGCTTCATTTTGTTATTTGAAATCTTCTCACAAAATGTAATAAATTTAGACGAACCTTATAAATTAAATTTTTTTTCGAATTCGATTTTTTTTCCACTAAATATGAAATTAAAAAAAATATTGACATTTTGCAGATGATCTCTCTAAAATATTCTTCCACAATCATGACGTATTAACAATAAATTATGTTATGCTTTTAATTATCGTAGGTATGACTTTAAAGTAAAATTTTTTTTACACATGATAACTTCGTACAGAAAACTCATATCTGTATTATTTTGTTTTATTTCAAGGTTTTAAATAATGGATTTAAGAAAAAGTGTTCTGAAGTTGTAATGCAGCAAGGGGGCTAGGGCAGTAAAAATCCCCCAAAGTGCGCCAAAATGTAAAAAAACCATAATTTTTGCAAAAAATTATAAATTTTATAAAACACATGATAAAACGATTTTGTAAGGTTTGGGGAACTACAAATTTAAAGTTTAAATCATTCTGGCAGATTCAAGATGGCGGCAGAAATTTGACGGCCTGGACATGAGGAAATATGCGTGATTTCCATTATTTTTTTTATATTTAGGTTTTGTCTGTCATTATCTTTTTTAAATAACAATTTAATTTGAAATCATATTACGAAAAAAAGGGTAAGGTGAATTGTATTGTTTACAATCTAAAATGGCGGTCAGTACGAAATAAACGTTACGAAAATAGAATTTTAAAATTTTCTCAATCCCCCAGATATAGATGTCAAATGAAAGGGAATTCAAAGTAAAGCACAATTAACAGTTTTGCACCATTCTAAATAAATGAAAAGTTGCAGCTTAATTAACATGATGGATAAGATACTTTTTTGAAACTGGTATGATATAGTCATCAAATAGAAGATTACCTTTGGTAACATAGTAATGAATGTGTTACATTTTTTAAATATAAAATGACGGATTCTCTATTAACTTTAAGGAAGTTGCATGTATTACACCATCTTGTATTTGAAAAGGCTACAAAAGGAAATATCGGACAATATATTGTTTCAAAGACCTCAATTTTTTTCTTATGAATTGAAAAAGTTCGATAAGTAAAATACAGGACGCTTTGGTGCTTTATTCCAAGTTTGATAATGTGGTTTACACTCAATTCTGGTCCATTGTGACCTGAGGCATGAAATAAATGATTTGTTTTCTGGTTATTTTCATTGTCTTTATTATTGGAATATAATTTTATTGCTCATATTATGTTAAACATTAACAAATTTTGTGACTTTTTAAAAAATAGTGTGTACTTGGATATTATTCATATTTATATTTAAGAATCAGGCAAAGTAATACTTCATAATGGATTCAGATTTAGAAAGTAGTATCATACCTAGAAAAATTCATTTGTTCAGTATTACAGTCCACACAATATAATATTCGCACAATAACAAATAATTGGATATCGAACATTGGTTTTTCGATCACGTATACATTACAATCACATACAATGATTATACTACTAGCTGTAAAATAATGCTTCTGTGAAGAAATAAAACGAAAGTACATAATGTACTTATAAATAATATATAATTGAAGACTAGCTCGTACATGCATACACAAGTATGAAGAGCGAAATGTGCAAAGCAACAAACAATGTTACCAAATTGAAAAAAAAAAAAAACTAATATGAAAGCCTATGAACAAAGATCTGCAAATAATTCAACATGTAAAAATATTTTCAGACTCAGACTATACAGGTAAGTACACTTGTCCTGAGCAAGTACACTCAGCACAGAAGGTGTACTTACAATTGTATGTTAACTACAAGGTCGTCACTTACTGTAATTTAGAAATAATAAAGTGAATGTTTATGATTTAGGAGCTTTAACAGAATAACATTTTTTTAGATTTTTAGCTTTATTTATTCAGAAATACGAGAGTAGAGTTGTATAATAAATAATGTTACATGGTTTAGGTTCAATTTATAATAAAGATATTGCCTACAGCACGAAATCTTCTAACTAGATGACTAGACACGGTACTTTTGCTTATCGATAAGACTATTTTTTTTATAAAAAAATTTCCTGCATGCCCAAATATGGCCCTGCACAGTAACTTGCGTTCAAGGATGTTCGGTAGTATTATTCAGCAAGGCGAGGAACGGAGAGTCACCCCGGCCCGCGCAGCTTGGCCCTCTTTACCGCGCAACCCTCTTGCACCCCACGAACTTAATGTTTTGATTACATTTAGCGTTGGCATTGTTTAAAATGCACTATAACATGACTTAAAATTTTACTCACTGAATCTTGTAACAATACTCTATACGTAAATATAGTTTTTTTAAATATCTTTGCGTTTTCCAATAATATTTGTCCATGTAAACGACAAATCAAGGTTACGTTCCATAAAAGCCTATGTTATCACACTCATTTTTGTTTGTATCATTCTCTTTTAAATGACCTATAACAAATATTAAAAAAATTCATATTAGTTCTATGTATTCTAGACTATCAAGATAAATCAATATTATCGTGATCTCTGCATTTTATTATTACTCCCGAACCTCCTTAATAAAAAACTATTCTAAGACACGTTTATTATCATAAAACTCATTTTAATCGAATGTATCTGACTGTAAATTGACTGCAATTTGATTTAGTTAGAAATATATCATAAAAAAAAAATTTAATTATCTACATTGTTTTTTTCTGTGACTTGTTATTAGTTTAATTTATTTTTTGTCAGGTTTGTATTTCTAACTTAAGTTTCTGAATTATTCAAGAGGAAACTGTTGTGGAAATTGAATTTATTTGACTAAGAATGTACTATTTGCAATAACATCTCTCTTGCAGGTGATCTTGCAATAAAACGTGCCATATCTTTTATCTATGTATGATCCTTTCTTTTATGTAAGGTTTTTTCGAAGTGAACTAGTTTTTGACAGCACATCTAAGATTGTAAGAGAAAGTAAATGAATAGATAACTATGACGAAAGTCTAAAAAGAACTAACAACATATTTTATTTATCAACCAGATCATAGGGGCTTTGGAGAAATAGCTTATACAACTTTCCAAGTTAGCCACCATTTTAAATGCAAAACGGCTTAACGCTTTTAATGTAACTATACTCAGAAATAAGTTACTTAGCATTCCCTTTTATTTGATAACCATATTGTAAGGATGGCGCGAATTAAAAAAAAAAACGTCATTCTGTGTAATCCGTCATTTTAAACTGAGAAAAGCACCATGTACTGTATTGTACTTGCTGTGGTACGACTACCTATTCTTATTTCAAATGTACGACGGTGAAAAATATTTTACTTTTCTAAAGTAAATAGAGAATCTCTCATTTTACATTTAAAAAATGCAACACATTCATTACTATTCGACCAAGCGTACTTTTCTGTTTAATGATCATATCATGCCGGTTTTAAAAGGATTTTATCCATCATGTGAATTCAGCTGCAACTTTTTTCTTTTATTCAATACTTATATCGGGGAGGGGGGTGAGAAAATTTTAATAATCCGCTATTTCGTACTAACCGCCATTTTGGATTTAAAATAATACGATATGCCTTACCCTATTCTGCGTACAGTTATTTAAAATTACATTATAATTTTAAAGAGTTTATGACGAACAAGCCTGAACATAAACAGAAATAATAGAAATCATGCATACTTCCTCATATCCTGGCCGCCATACTGCAGCCACAGTCTTAAATCTGCCAGAATGCATAAAACTTAAAATTTGTGGTTCCCTGAAACCTTTAAAAATCGATTATTGTGTTTCATGAAAAGGATAAATTTTTTGCAGAAATGATGGTATTTTAACATTTTTTAACACTTTAAGAGATTTTTACTACCACCCCTTGCCGTATTGCAACTTCGGACCACCTTTTCTTAAATTTACTATTAAAAACCGTTAAAATAAAAATTGAATCATGAAGATTCGCGTTTTCTGTACGAAGTAATCTATTTTAAGAAAAATTTTGCCATTTGGTTTCGCTGTGAGTCAAACATAATAAAATAGTTTGTTGACTTATTAATTACTTTAAAACAAAATTTTATCACACGTTTTAGTTTATTAATTGAAGCAAATTATTAAATTTTTTTTTTTTTTTTTTTCTCTATTTTTATAATCAAATATTACAATATTGTCGGTACCATGTCTCTGTCAGAACTAATATTTATATATGCTATGATTTGAGTTTTTTGTTGTCGTTATTTGAAAAGTCTTGAATCGTTAAAAAGATGAAATTTACGCCGGTTATTCTGCCCAAATTGGCTTAGATTGACTCCAAAACTGGTTTTAACGACAGTAGTTGAAAAAACTTCTTTTCATTGCATTTATGCCTCAAAAAATATCCAACACCGTTTTACTGTAAAATTTTTTGGACAAAAGACATACGACGTTTTGAAAGAGTGAAAATTAATCAATTTTAGATAATAGTACTTCTGTCTCTAGTACCTGTAGGTAAGCTGCTTGTATAGTTAAGGTATTCCAACTCAGCTTAAATAAAAGCTGGAGTCAAGCCCTATCGATTAAAAGAAAGTTTGTTTGATTTGGTGCTATCGTTCAAAATGTGCAGCTGTTTAAAGAAGAGCGGAGAAAATCATTTAAATTTTTTTTTTGTAGAAATTTAACGAAAATCGGTTGTTTCTATTTAAATCGCTATAAATTTTATTTGGTAGCACGCAACTCAACATACTTTTAGTTGATCAATAGAGTTCCACTGGAGCTTTTAATAAAGTCAAGTTGAGACTACCATTTAATTTCCACTCTTTCTTTGCACTACCCCTATCTTTAATCAATAAAAGCCAGGAATTTTGTTTTTCCTCATCAGCCTCCGCCCATGACCATATCCTTACCCCACTATTACCCCCCCCCCTTCTTCCCCCTCTAAATTTTGCAATCTTAAATCCCCCCCCCCCCCCCTAAACAGCTGTATGAATACAGAACAGACAACTATTTGGACAGCTCGCTATTCACTATCTGTCTCGCTACAGTCTCTTTATACAGTTCCATAATTCTTGTTATCAAACATTCACTGACTCCTTCTTCGGCCATTACCTTTTTTGTTAATAGTATGAAATGCCGCCGCCAAATCAACGTAACATTGTATATTCTTTAGACTTTATACATTTTGCTACCTGCATTATACGATTCAGCATGTAGATATTATCTGTAGCGGATCTACCTTTTCTAAATTCTGTCAGCCCATCCGGTAAATATGGTAAAATGCCTTTTTTCCACTTCTTGTACCAAAGCCTCGTTCTCAAAATCTCAGCGTATGTCTTATAAGCCGTAGAAAGAAAACAAAAACCTTTGCGGTTACTTACACAGTTAACATGCCTTTCATTATGCAACGATACTACGATGATCACCTTCCAGTTCTCTAGTATTCTTTTAACGTCCCACACATTTTAAATAATGCAACCAGTCTATTGAACAATTCTTGACTCCAGAACTTCCAAACATAATTAGGAATATCATCCATACCCGCTGCCTTTCTTTTCCTTGACGACCCTATAGCACTTGCCTCCTCTACACCATCGAAATAATGCAACCTTTTCTCCACATCTTGACAGACTCTCCTTTTACCTGTAACTCTTGTGTGATTACCATCAATAAGCAATCTTAAATATTCCTACCCCTCATTCATTGTAATATTAATTTTATCTGCCGAAACACCTTTCCTCTTCGTTCCAACACTGAAAGGTAACTGGCGTGCTCTGTCCCTCAGGTAGTGCAGCTAAGCTACCATGCAAGTAGATCAACAGGCGATTCGCTGTGGGCGCAAGGCACACCGGAGTGGCGTGCCAGCTGTACCACTTCTCCAACTCGCACTTCCGAACCGGAAATTCGTGCTGCAGCCCCGCAACACTGGCCTGTAGAGCGTTCTCAGTGGTGCGCCAATTGTACTAACGGTTGAACCGAGGGCGAAATTTTTCATTTTTCTCTTCAACCGCCTCGCAGCTAACCTTCTTTTTATAACAATATTTCGTTTATTCCCTTCTTTTATCATCTTTCCTTCATGTGTAGTACGCTGCGACCACTATTCTCTTCATTGCCCTACAGGAATCATTTCACCACTTTCTCTATCCTATCTTTCACCTTTTTACTTTGATTACTCTTTTTATTTTGGACCCACATATTATCAAAACTCGTATCATTCTAAAAATGGTTTAGTCGATTTTAGCTTGTATTTATCATCCATTATTGCAGTAATGTCCTCCCAAATACCTAATTTTAGAACAAATAAAACTTCTGCTTCGTCAGACGCTTACAATTTCGACATGCACGCCAAGATTTTCCCAGAAGAACTCACCTACACAAAAATCACCATGTAATGATAGGACGTTCTCTTGCCTATTTTTCTCGTCTTGTTCTGTATCAAAACTTTTAATCAAAGTGACCTCATGTTCAGATGAACAACTTCTGCCTGTACTCGAGATGGCGTCCCTCTCCTCTTGCCGATAGTCTAGCTACTATACTTCAGTTGATAGCGCTCTTTACAGTCTCTTCTGATGATATATTATCTGCCCACCGTGTTTTATCAACCATCACTGGAATTGCTCTAAATTAGCTTCAACTTTATTCGTAAAAACCACTCCTTCCTCCTTAAATGACTACACTTTCTCTTTTAACAATAATTTTAAAGCCTTTGCGCCTGGCCGACTCTTCTCCAAATTAAGGCTCTCCGCCCTGATATTTCCAAGCCCTATTTCTACCGTGCACTTCAATTTACCTATCTCCTCGGTCACCATATCTTTCTCTCTCGCTCTCTATCTTTTCTTCTATCTCCAACGGACTCTTATTGGATGCCATGAATCCCCAATATTCTACAACTCAACTGCCTTCGCAAAACTCTCCTTGATTAAAGATTGCCCAAGCGTAACCTGTCCCTTGTTACATACCACATTTGTTACTAGCACATTCCACTTCCTACCTTCATCGAAGCACCCCTTTCGTATTTTTTCCGCGTTTTTACCCAGACAATACTTTTTCCCCGACATAATTATCTGCACGCTATACAATACCAACCTGTCAGCACGCATACATGACGCCACAACCTCTTTATCGCCGTCCGTCTTGTCACTGCTTACGAATAAATGGAAAACCTTTAAAATACGGAAACCATCATAACACTACAAAATTATGTTCTCATTTTAAGAAAACCGTCAGAACACTATTCGTTACAATCAAAATTTTCTCAATGCACAACAAATAGCCAAATACGAGAGGGGACGTGACCATAAACGCCCGCAGTCACTAATTGAGTCCTAAAAACCAGAAATATTTATCAACCCTATTTTTCAACTATTGAATTAGTATTTTTTGGGATTTCATAGCTGTGCTTACTAATATCATGTACTACTTCTGTATTACTGTATCGACACGTGACTATATCTTATCTACATTTTTCTATTAAGGAACTTCTCCATTAAATGGTGATTAAGTTTTTTCTTAGCAATGAAAACCAATATTACATACAGCTTTCATACTATTAGACCACGACCAGAGTAATCGTGTATATAAGTTAGTTCACAAAAGTATCAGCCTAGTCGCGAATTAGAAGTCAAGTTTAGTCTGTTAAAATAAACAAACTTTACGATGTCTTAAAGCAAGCACGATGGACTATTGAATTTCTGCGGTAGATTTTATATGGATACGCATGATTGTAAAATTAGTAATCATACATATATGCAAGGAATGTATACGCATTAAAGATAAAAACTGGATTCTGGTCTGCAGCATCTTAGAGCCAGGCTGATTACATGATTGTTCTTGTCATGAGTTACATCTTCAGTTAAAGACTCAATTGTCGATTGTACGGTCAGAGCAGTTATCCATATTTCCCTTTTTATGTACTACCTAAATGACTGACTCTCAATTGATTGCGTTGTTTACTTGACATACCCACCCAACAATAAGAGAGGTGGACTTTGGATATAATTTGTTTTACCATTTTTATTATTCGCTCGTACATTTATCTCATGCCTATAGATATAACAGATTGTATAAATATCACGTTGTAAGATGCTGTTTTGATTATATGCTGGTTTCCTTATTCCACACAGCGACAAAAAAAGGAAATTACAGATAAATGATACCGCATGCACAGTGTAACTCATGTGTTAGTAACTACAAACTGCAACACAGATAAATTTGTGCTATATACTTGATAATAATCAATTTTAATGTAGGAAGATGGTACAAAGTAAAGCTTTACAATAGTTTTACCATACCATCTTCCTACAACAAACTGCAACGAAAATTGCTCCATCGTACCTAACATCATTTTTTCTCAAATTGGGAATATATGGTTAAGTGGTAGTATTTTCACAAAATACATTATTCTTTAATGATGAACCTTTGTATAAAACAAAGTCAACCATTGTGTAATATTAAAGTGATCTTTGCTTTATGTTTATGGTTATTGTCCCGAAAATTATTTGGTTAGTTTTGTGTCATTTTGGTATATTTTACCATTTACCCTTATTTCGTACTACTAATGTGAATTAATTATCATATATTATCTTTATAACTCAGATTACGTAGCATAATTGCTGGGAAATTTTTCATTACACTATAATTATACGATATAATAATGCTTGTAGTCCTTAAGACAAAGTAATTTCAAACAGATTTAAATATAATATTAGTATATCACGCATGTAGCCCTGTAAGGTAAATTGAATCTCAGATCCTCTGTGTATCGTTGTTGGTGACGCAACCAACGACAATAAACGGACGATCTAAAATCCGTGGTGTGTGTACGATTTAACGTGCCAGAGTGACCAGGAAGCTGTTGCTTCTGGCCGCAGGCACGTGGTAGGAATCGAATGACAGACTCTTGACGTAAAAAAAAATATATAGTTACATTTGGCTGGATCAAAATCATGATCAAATAATCATGAAATACTCCTTAGGTCTTACACTTTCTCATAGTTATTGTCAGAACTTGATAAGTACTTTTGTTTTTTTTGGAAAAAAATTTCAAGTGTCACTCGTTGAAAATTGTAATTGCTTCTATAAACAAAAGTCTGTTACGAAATCCTAAAAATTTTTTGCACAGATCTGTTCCACATCATCTCAGAAACATCTTCACAAAATTGTAGGTAAAAATGTTGTACAGAAAAAGATTTAGAAGCAATTAAGTAAAATTTTGTCGCACGGCCACGTAGCTGTGGCGTTTGACTGTTATTTTTTCTGATTTTCATTAATAACTTTTGAAATTTCATGATTAGCTTGATGTCGAAAGGTTCTTTTACGTTTAGAATTACATAAGATTTGAGTTTATAAATTTACTGCTTTAATTTTTACTTTTATTTCACCGTTATTAACTAAAATAAGTGCAAAGTACCAAAATTACGCTTACCATATACTTTCCTATCTTCAGTATATTTTTGCAGTTTAGCCGCGAAATAAGAATATAACGCTCAGTAATTTAGTAATCAATAGAAATCCCATTTAATTCTAAATAAAATAGAACCTTTCGACATCAAGCTAACCCTGCAATTTAAAAAGTTATCAATGAAAATCAGAATAAATGACAGACAAAAGCCACAGCCACGTGGCTGAGCGACGAAATTTTACTAAATTGCTTTTAGGCCTTTTTCTGTACACAATTTTTACCTAAAATTTTGTGCATATGTTTTTGAGTCGATATGGAATAAATCTGTACAAAAAATTTTTAGGAATTAGAAACAGACTTTTTTTTATCAAAGCAATTACAATTTTCAACGAGTGACAATTGAAATTTTTTTCCAAAAAAAAACAAAAATACTTATCAAGTTCTGACAATAACTATGAGAACGTGTAAGACCTCAGGAGTATTTCATAATTTTTTTATTATGATTTACAAAAAATTGAGCAAGTACTAGCGAGTTGAACATAACTGTTCACTATGACTTAGAGTTGCCTATGCATCTATGACGTCATGGCTAATATATCGTTTTCGAGCAGTGACGTCACTCGTCCCTTGCTCGAAACTTGAAAGTGCTCTATTTCAATTAGTTCTTATTTATGTGAAAAAAGTAAAATACGTGTTTAATATTTATTGATACTCTCTCTGACAGACCACATAGATTTTTTCATGAGAAATGCTAATTGGCTGTGAGTGGTCAAACGCGAGCCAATTTGATGATGAGATTTTAATAATTAAATACAAAGTGATTTAAATGAATAGATTGAATGAATCTTAAAACAAAAGATTGGTTATCACGTGGCTAAAGCCTTTTTATTCATTGCGTCGTTGGCTGAGACTGATCATAAGCGGGTAAATTTGACAAAAAGATTTTGAAAAACGAATACAAAGTGATTTTCGTTCTCTGATTAAATGAATATTTTATTAATATCTTGAAAACAACACAATCATTTCTTTTTTCCCATAGAAATTTTGGAAATAATTATGTTTGATTTAATTATAGGGATTACCGCATCGAGGGTGTAGCCCTCTAGTGTATATAAAATTTGTATGCTTCATAAAATATTTTATATGCTTTATCAACCATTTTTTACAATTGAGCATTTTTTTCAGAAGAGAATGATTCACAAATTTTCGTGAAGTTTTTCAAATTTCATAAGTGTTACGATTTGATACCGACAAGTGCTAAGTTGGTTGTATTTGACACTCATCTGCTGGTTAAAAAAGCATTTTTTGCATTGGTGTACAATGGTGAGTAAGTTTGATTGGACAATTTTTATGGAACATATGAATGTAACATATTTATTAATGTTGTTTACTTAAAAATCATTCAAATATTTATCCTATGCGGATACACATCAGATCTGAGTCGTATCCCTCTACTTATAGGTTATCACAATATAGTATGCTTGTATGCACGCTCAGTCACAATAAAAAGGTTCAATTCATGAGCAGCTCTTGATTTGTAACTGCATCAGAGCAACTGTAACGAAAAAAAAAGTTTTATCAGCCAGAAAATGTTTAGTAGTGTTAAACTACAAAACAACCTTGTTTGATTAGGGCAAGAAAAATAAAAAAAAATCTTTGATATTCTTAAAAGATCTTGGTTTAATACATTTTTATCATAGATCATTTTTAGTGGAAGTCACATAAAAATATGTTTATAATATAAGGCTCTAGATTCGTAGGTTTCAGTTGAAAACAAATAATCCTGTCAAATGTGGACTTGAAACGACAAATAAATATTTCTTTGAAATTTCCTCCATGACGTTCTGGAAGACTTTCAAAGCTTTCACTATCTTAAAGTTTGTTACTTAAACTTTATTTAAAAAATTTTTATTCTATTCTTTTTACCTACAACTCCGCAATATTTGTTTTTACAAAAGTCTTCTAAGGAGGCTCTTTACTACTATGTATGCCTTTTTTTAATTTATCAATAGAGTGGCCTGTCAGCATCTAAAAGTAAAAAGATATTACAATATTGAAGCCGATTACTTATTGATGCAGAAAAATTTTTTTTATGAATTTTGACATATTGAAAGACTCTATGTTTCGTCTCGTAAAAAAAACCTCACAAAATATAGGAATCTTTATCGCTTTTCATTCGATTTCAATTTTTCAGAGCTTATTTATTCCTTGAACAATTTTAGGTTGCGTCATGGATGGTAGTTTTGAAAAATAATGACTGTGTCAAAAGTTACGAATATTTTTTCATACAAAAATACGAGTTTCTACACGATTCCTTACTTTTTTGTGCAAATAATTTTTCGTAACTTCTGACTCGGTGATTATTTTTAAAAACTACCGACCATCACTCGACCTGAAATTGTTTAAGGAGTAAAAAATGCTTTGAAAAATTGAAATCGAATGAAAAGCGATAAATATTCCTATATTTTGACGGTTTTTTTTGCGAGATAAAAATTAAGTCGTCTAATATAATAAGATTCATGAAAAAAAATTTTTCTGCATCATTAAGTAAACCTCTTTAAAATTTTAACATGTCTTGACTTCTTGATCTTGACTGACCAACCTATTGATGGATTAAAAAAAAAGACACATATAATGGTAAAGAGCCTCCTTAAATTACAAAATTTCCAGTGTTATTTTCCATGCAAGGTAGTATTATTTTTACGCTTGTATTTAACATGCTCTTTCTGTCACTGTATCGGTGGCGGGGTAAGCGCAATTTTGCGATCAATTTTTCTTATACATGTCGGATGGGTAAACAAATTTTTTTCCCACAGAATATCTTAGTACAGATAACAAAGCAATACGAAACCGAAAAATTGCCCTAAAACAATGTTTCCAATAACAATTCGTAACTAATAAATACTGTTAAATAAATGAGGCTGACGCCGCAAACGCCCATGCCGCTGATTGATACGTCAATCCTACAATTTGATTAAAAATAAGAAATATCTAAGAGTAACTTAACCAATATTTAATGAGCTGCTTAGAAAGTCTTGGAGTTCTTCGCTGGACACAGCAAAGTTGCTCAAGTGTGAATAGTTTTGTGGTTTGCTGACTTAAAAAATTATGACTAAAAAGTGAATAAGAAAGCAATAATAGATATATTTATAAAGACACTATTTTATCAAAGAACTAAAAAGAAGAAACTAACTTTTTCGTATGAATAATGGATAAAAGCGAGAGTCGCTTCAATGTATTTGATTATATGTAACAACAGATACTACTGTTTAAGTTCTGTTTTCATTCATTATTTATACGATAAAATTGTTTTTATGTTTAAATTAATAAAAACATATGTTTAGAATTTTTTTTTATAGTTATTCTTTTCAAATGCAATATGAATCCTGGCAACACTATGATATCAAAAAGCCTTGAAATCTCGTATTTCAAGCTGAAAATTCTGAATATACTGTGAAAACAAATACATATAAACGATTTGGAAAGATGTTGAGGCCTGCCTGGTAAATACAGACTTACTTACAGAGTAGGATTCAATGCAGCTCGTGGGAGAGTTGTTGCTCGCGGTAGAAACATTGATTTTCACAAGAATTTCGTCGGATGACCTTAGCAACAGCTGATCCGTAAGTATTTAAAACTCCCACAAAGAATGCAGCCATCACTTAAACAAGGACTTCTTGCCAATAATTATATAATAGAGTTGTTCACAACTCTTGATGAGGTAACTCTGAGCGCTCCGGTTGACGGCGGCTACGTCGCAAACATGCGTTTTTTGACCTGATAGATCAGATCGCCCAAGGCAATCAAGTTACAAAAAGTGAGGGAATTTTTGAAATATGAATCAGATGCTTATCCATTTCTTACGAACTCCATTACTATTAAGTAAGTATTTTAACACTTAATGTACCAAAAGTTTCATGTTGGTAGTAAATGTGATTAAAGACGTAAAATACATTTTTCTTATGTAGTAGAGGCTAACAATAGGCTAAAAGTACTCAAATGATACTTTTAATATTTGGTATACAATAATCAGAGTTATCTCTTTCGACAGAGTCATTGCTACCGAGTATATTTAGCCTATGTGACTGTCCCTCACTTTAAATTTTGCCAATACAGAACAGAAAAAGGTAGTGTACGATGAAATCTTATACATGTTACACGTGCTGTTACCCTTATACCTTATTGACGAAGGACCGCAGAGAAAAAATTGACAAACAAGCTCAAACGTGCTCATATCCCTTTGTATAGACATCCATGACTCAGTTAGTAATATTACAGTAAGCGAATACGTAAAGAGTGAGTCTAAAAATAGCCCGTTCTTGCAACCTCGAGAATTTTCCAATTTATTTATTACATCATTGTTTATCATTTAAACATGCACTTGGTAAATTTTTAAGGAGGAAATTAGTTTTGGTTTTTGAGATATGGGAGGTAACAGACATAAAAATGTTACTAATGACCGTATAACTCAGGTTTACAGCAAATCTTACAAAATAAATTGTTTCTGCGTATTTTACCAAACCACTATATTATTATGTTTTTTGGGTCGCTCATACCGAACCCGAGGTCAGATGACCTTCTTAACTGATTTCTCATGGTCATTTGAAGGTCAAATTTAACTGAATCGTAGAAAACCGCTGAATTTACCTTTATATAGGTTTTTAAGGTTCTGAGGTTCTGATCACGCATCTGAAGTCACACTTATACAATTGAAGATGGCGGATTAAAAATGGTGGACATGCTTTATAAAATTCTGCATACACGCTGAAATGATTCATCCAAATACTTATCGCATATCCTAATAATAATATGGTTGGCTAAAATATAACACAACAGCCCCAGTACTCAGTGAATCAAATTCCTGTTCCCTTAAAACCTAATTCCCAGAAACCCCGAACTATGATATCTAGTATTATAAAACCCTAAATCCTAATACCTAATACTTTGCAATATTATTCCCTAAAACTTAATAACAGGAAACATTAAACGCTGAACCTAATAACCAGAAATATTGTACTCTGAAACTTAACAGCCTGAAACCCCGAACCTTATATCAAATATCTTGAAACCCTAGCCCTAATACTTTGAAATCCTATAACCTCAAAATTAATATCGTGAAACTATAAGCCCCAATATTCCATAACCTGAAATCTCGAACCCTAAAATAAAATATCCTGAATTCCTAAACTATTTATGCTCAAAACCTAAAATCTAGTACCCAATAACCTTGAATCCAAATACACTAAAACTTTGGGGTTTTATGGTATTTGGTATTAAGCTTTAGGGTTATAGCAGGGTTTAAGGCTAGCAAATTTTGTTATGGTCATCAGCCTTTGTTAGCAAAATGGGGAGCAAGTGGACTTACTACAAAGAAGTACCTCTTGTGCAAACGTTTGCATCCGTGGGCTGTTCTCGCGGTGGCAACATTTGCACTTCCATATAACACATGATATAATAATTTTGATTTAGTCAGAGATTTATTGAAAGCAAAAAATCGCCATGATTACAGCTCAAGATCAACTTGATTTATAAGAAATATTATATTAGTCAAAGAAGGTGCCTCGTTAATTTTTTGTGAACAGGACTTAATATTATTATTCAGAATCCTTATTAAGTTAATATCGCCTCTTTAATTTTTGTTTACAGGACCTAATGTTATTGTTGACATTCATTTAGTTGACTTGTGAAGTTAGCTCCCGGAATTTCAGATCATAAATATTTCTTAACCATCTAAGGCTAAAACGATTTGTCCTTTTTTGCGGAAATTCTCTCTACTTGAATTTTGATTAGCGGATTAATAGTTTATGAGAAGTTTGCAAAACAAAATTTGGGGTTTGGGCGAGGCGCTAGACTATGAGAACCTTTACTTTGTGTGTTAGACAAAAGGAAAATGTAATTATGCAAGTATGATTTGATTTCTCCTCACATAATAGGCAATACTCCATTGGCAAAGGAATTGTTAAATATTCCTGTACATAATGGATGTATCGTTTTTGATGCCAGTTATCGGATAGCCCACAAATGTAAAAACTTCTCTGGTCAAAAGCAATTATGGAGTGAGCAGAAGAAATTGTCACTCGTTTAACCCATGGTAGAATACACACCAAATGGGTTTATTCTATTTGTCTTAGGTCCTTGTAATGCGAAACATAACGATGCACAGATCTTAGAGAATTGTTTTTAAAGATATCATGAGCTATTATCCATGACTCATGAAAATGATGTTGCCTTAGTCAACAATGGATTCCGAGATGCAATGGGCTTTTTAAGTGATGAAAAAAAAGCTTAGAATGTATATATCTGGAACTGTAAAGCGCGATACCTATGAAGCTAATCTAGCAAGGTTTGTTACCAAGGTGCTACGGATAATCAAGCAAGTATTTAGGTAGCTTAAAAATATTCAAGCTGTTGCCGTACCAGCTCATAATGCCACACTGTCCTTCAACTTTGATTATCTCTCAATTGCAAGCACGTAACTTAATTCATTCCACAATCTCATCATATCTGATGATAAATATGATAATGTTGGAAAAATCATGAAATCAATACTGAAGGTCCCAAATAAATTGAAAGTTGCTGTTAATAATCTAAATATTTCCCAACAAAGAGTTTCATTCAATGACACTGCTTTCACTGCTTTGAACAATGGAAAAAATTATTTGGTAATGCAGTTTCCTCAGCTTTCATTGGACGATTTGTACAAAGTTTGCCTTTGTCCTCATGAATTCAAAAATGCCATGTCACACTGCGCTGAACATGTGGCAGAAGATACATTCTTAGTGCAGAAATTAAATCTTATTGCAAGACACAGAACTGCAGGCCTAGATTTTTCGAAATATAGCATTAACGTAATCGATCTACTACTCGTAAAAGTACACATGGAATCTCGCTATAAAAGTGGAGAATGTCATATTTTTGTACTTGTTGACAGAGCTAAGAGAGGCAGACCGGCTATCATAAAATGTTTTTACACATGCGAAAGTGGTTCACGGACGTTTGGATGCTATGCTGCAGCTATATTGCCAATATTATATGGTACTTGGGATTCGGTCAACACAATGCCATAAGGATCTCTAACCCAGATTTACCAAATGTCTTTATTACTATGGAAAAAGAAAAAAAAAGCTTCGTAGTTAATAACATTAAAACGATATTATGTTATTATTTCTAAATGATATCATTTATCAGGCATGTTGAATTTTGCAAATGTGACTTTAGATGCGCCATCAGTGACCTTAAAAATCTGTATGAAGATGATTTTAGAGTTTTTCTACGATTCAATTAGATTTAACCTTCAAATGACCTTGAAAAGTCCGTTAAGAAGGTCATCTGACCTCGGATGCGGAATCAGCGACCAAATGAACATAATAATATAATGGTTTGGTAAAATACGCAGAAACACTTTTTATTTTGTAAGACTTACTGTAAACCTGAATTATACGGTCATTAGTAACGTTTGTATGTCTGTTACCTCCAATATCTCAAAAACCAAAGCTAATCCCCTTTCAAATTTGCCAGATGCACGTTTAAATTATAAACAATGATGTAATAAACAATTTGGAAAGATTCTTGAGGTGGCAAAAACGGGCTATTTTCGAGACAGGGAGTCAGTTCTACGCAGACCGATTATACACGCAACGCTTTTAGTATATCTATATATATGCAAAAAGCATTGCGTGTAGAATGGATCTGTGTAGAACTGACTCCCTGTCATTTTCGGGCTATTTTTGGAGTAACTCTTTCCAATTCTTTTTCAAAATACGTAGGAAGTTAAGTGAAGTGAAGTGAAAAACAGATTTATTATGCCTAGGCGAGTGCCGTAAGGCAGTTATATTCATATGACAATAAACATATATGATATATAAATTCTATCACTATTAAAAATTCTGTTAAGATTCGATTCGATTAACAATTTAGTGAGCGATGAAATGTGGATATAATCTAGAGTAAAATAAAAATGTAAAATGAATAATATTAATAGCATTACGCTGAACACCGGATATGGTGCGCTGGTGTCACGCGTGGTAGCTATGAGCCATTCAAGGAAAAGGGAGTAACTGTGGCCTAAGCCTGCGAATCTTCCTTGCGCGCAATAAACTTTAGACACATTACACGAAGAGAAAAAACTAACTAATATGGCGTGGTGCCCTCATCCCTTTAACAGTATAAGACGCGGTATAAAATACCGGTTACCTATCAGAGTAGCAACGCCACCATGTAGGAGAAGTGTGGCAGTGTCGCATACTTAAATTGACGAAGTCCATACTGTTCTAGTGTAGAGCTCGAGCAACTATGCACATGGAAGCACGACGATTCCATACCATTCGTAAGAGTGTCCGGAGTCTATCGTTGCCGTTATTTTATACTACGTCTTATACTGTTGAGGGAATGAAGGTGACAGACTATAGAAGTTTATGTTTCTCTCTGTGTGCAATGCCTTACTTCTAATTGCATGCAGTTAAGAATTTTGGGTAATTTGCTATTTTATACAAGGTATTTGTAAAAATTACACAAAATTAGTGAACTTTTGTTTACAAAGTAGTTGTAGACAAAGTTTGTGCATGAGGTATCTTTACAATATGCTAGATGACATAAAATTTGTGTATTTCTCAAATAATTTGTGCAAATTGCAATTCAGACCAAACATGTGTAGTCTGTTCAGTTTCAAACAAGTTTTTTCTGTTTATAATTGAACAGATTTCGAACAGTGCAGCAGCATGATCATGTGCGCGTGTGTGTATGCGTATGTGTGCACTTTCGATATGTATGCTCCTATTGTGTTAACTATACATTCTTTCGAAATTTTGACCCAAGGTGGGCTAGCAAAGATGCTGGGTAAAAGAGAAAAACTTAAAATAAGTACAGTACCTATGTGTACTTATTTGCTGCAACAGCTTTTTCTTTTTAATATTCTTTTAAGTCTAAAGGCGTGCAAATGCATTATTTGTGCTTTTTAAAGTTATTTTAAGATAGTAGTATGGCTCAAAGGGTTTTGGTTCATTTTTCTGACAGCCCTACTTTCCCCTACTAGTTCTTGATTAGTCAGATTCCCCCTATCCACCAGCTTTACTCAGGCCCTACTAATGCCTAATATGTATTGGGCAACCTTAAAAGCGCCTGAACAGACAAAATCCCTACTTTACCGACTGATACTGCAGCCCGACCCAATCAACATTATCAACTGTGAATCAAGCGGCATTATCGACCGTGCTCAACGTCGTGCTATTAGACGAGCAAAGGTAATTATCGCTCACTTCTGCCCTACCATTACCTGAAGTAGCCTTACTTCTGACTGCTTACTCACTCCAAATCCCCGATCAAACCCCCCGCCCCGTGCTATAGCATGATCTCCCTCCAGATCCCTGATTTAGATTATCCTGCTATAGCACAAGCTCTCTCCGGATCCCAGATCAACCGATCTGAAAGTAAGTAGCTCAGTTACATTATTGGCCAGGCAGTGGTCTCTGCCTGTCATACATAACAAAAGTAGGAAGTCCGAGGTCCAAAATATTTATGATTAAATGCGCTCGAGACGCACTCCTTATCTTGAGAAATATGCGTATACGCTTGCTCTTTCCAATGTATCATTTTAACACTAGCCTATGGATCTTAGGCAAGCCTAAGAGCGCTGTGTAAAACGCTTGGACGAGTAACACTATGCCTGGTCCGTCTTTCTTGACAATACACGTATCGAATGATGTGAGTATCTGGCTTTGTCAACTTGAGTGCTAAGAAGCGGTGGCAAAGGTTTCTGCAGACAAGTCATCGCGAAGCATGTTGTCGAGGCGGGCAAGAGAAAGAGTGAGAAATAGAGAGAGAAAAAGAGAGTAAATGAGAGGAAATATCAGGACGGGATGTATGCATGTGGTTGGGAAAAGTGTAGTGCAACTCTTTCTTACACGCATCGTCTCTAATCCCCCGTACTGCTCAAGAAGCACTCCCTCTCTGGACGAAATATAATCCATGCGAGCCTGCTCTCTTATTAGCGTTGGTATTTCTCTCAACGCTAACCTACTTTATCTTCGACGCAGTTCTCCTATGCCTGCTTACTCGAACGTATTTATTTTTTTATTCAAATTAAAACGAGAGATGTGTTTCACAAAGACAAGCAACAGCACGTTGTGTACAACGCTTGGCACGAGTAACACGATGCTTTATATTCGTACCTCCTTTCTTACACATTATAATATGCTAAGGTAAGGTTAATATTAGCAAGT
Source organism: Copidosoma aretas (assembly GCA_030522625.1). Taxonomy (NCBI): domain Eukaryota; kingdom Metazoa; phylum Arthropoda; class Insecta; order Hymenoptera; family Encyrtidae; genus Copidosoma; species Copidosoma aretas. Next base: position 6,176 of record JAPYYV010002385.1, on the reverse strand, counting down.
GTATGCACTACACTTACTTTAATTCGTTAAGCGGGAAATTTAAACATTTAATTCCTACTGGCTGTTTCTATATCATAACCTCTCTGATTAGAGGGTTTCAAACCTCGCCCTTGACAAATTCAGCTAAGGCTAGTGTACGCGTATTAAGTGATGCGAGTTGCTGGCTATACACGTGCTCACTTTTTTATTACCAAAATCATGAACTCGAAGCGGAGTAGGTTTCAATGCTGGCTCACTTTTTTACACAACACCATCCGTAATAATAAAGACTGTTTCATTGCAAGTGTAGCTGCAAATGCCTGGGTTGTAGCAAGTCAGTCGACGAGTGCAGTGATAAAAATCCTATACCATCAAAGAAGCTCTTCGAAAAGAGATCTTAATAATCGTAGCACCAAACTAAGAAACTTCTCTTGAGAGAAATTTTTAGGATTGTAGCAGATTAGGAAGATCTTGAGGATATGAGCAGCAGTTTTTGTAAATATTACTATCTTCAAAGAATGTTATGATTATACGTGCGCCTGTGGATGTGTGTGTGTATGTGTGTGTGTGTATACATGTAATTTTATGAAACGTACTAACGGTGGCTGCTTTAAATATAATTTACACCATAAGATTTAACATAGAGAGTGAGGGTAGCTTCTGTTATTTGCAGAGTAATTTGTGATTGCTTGGCTTGGTTATTGAAAACTTATTGATATAAACTTCTAGGATATAAAGAGATGCGTACAAGATCCACAGTCCTTAGCTGTCACAAGTCAATCGACAAGTACATTCATCCCGTACATAAACTCTTACCGTCGAAGAAACTCTTGAGATATTGAGGATTCTAGCACAAAGCCAGCACCAAGGAACGTCTATTAAGAGAATCATAGCAACCAATAAGAGAGCTGTGTGGTTGCTCGACAACGATACGTACTGTTAATGTTTAGAGAGAGCTGTGTGAGCTGGATAGTCCTCCGTTGTCACAAAGCAGTGGGCGAGTGCAGTCGCCTATTGCAGCAGCTTCCAATATCATAGAAGCTCTTCTTCAAGTGATCTCTATAATTGTAGCACTAAACCAAAAAACTTCTCTTGAGATAAATTTCCTGGATTGTAGCAGCATAGGAAGATCTCGAGGATATAAGCAGTAACTTTGGTAAATAATACATCCAATAGATCTTAAGAATTTATTTGTTTGTGTATCCTATGAATAAAATAATTGTATTCCTTCGAGCTGCCGTGGATATGTGCGAAAACCAGCTTAGCGAGTATTATGTCAACATGACTAATACATTGCAGCAATATGTAGGATGTATTTCTACTGCAGAGAAGGATGATATTGAAAATTAGACTAATTTATCTGAAAAAAATATACAATCACTTATCGTCATTATCTACGTAGGCTAGCGTTAAAACTCTCGCAAGCGTGTACGCATAATATTTTTGGAGATAAGGAGTGCGTCTCAAGCGCATTTAATCATGATTATACAGCTGTATCAGTAAATGTTTTGGACCTCGGACTTTATACTTTGTCATTTTTGTAAGGCAGAGACCACTGCCTAGCCGATAATGTAACTGAGCTACTTACCTTCAGATCGGTTTATCTGGGATCCGGAGGTAGCTTGTGCTATAGTAGGGAAATCTGAATCAGGGATCCGGAGGGAGCTCATGCTATAGCACAGGGCGGGGGGTTTGCTCGGGGATTTGGAGTGAGGTTGCGGGACTAAGCAGTTGGAAGTTAGGCTGCTTCAGGCAATAGTTGGGTAAAAGTAAGCGAGGATTACCCTCGCTCGTCTCATAGCACGAGGTTGAGCCCGGTCGATAATGCCGCTTGATTCACAGTTGATAATGTCGATCAAGTAGAGCTAAGGTATTAGCCAGTAGAGTAGGGAATGTATCTATTCAGGCATTTTTAAGGGTGCCAAATACAGATCAGGCGTTAGTAGGGCTTGAGTAAGGCTGTCACATAGAGGGATCCTGGCTAATCCAGAACTCAAAGGGGATAGCTGGGCTGCCGAAAAAGTGAGCGAGAACCCTCTTAGAAATAAAACTTAGAAGTTTCAATGTTTCTTATTTTTTTTTTTTAGCATGTTTTTTGATTTCGAATACTTAAAGCTTTCATGATTCGTGCCCCATTCGAGGCTGTTTGCTCGTATGTCCGATATGCTACGCTTGTATCGGAGGACGTGTGGACGATATATACGGATGAGCGGATTAGTAATGCGTTGCTGGGATACTCGACGAACGACTTAATCGGTTTATGGAAAACGTTGTGTACCGTACACCTTGATCATTTGCACGCTGTAGTTGTCCACCTGCTTTACCTAAAACGCAGCCTTATCGCTGTACATACAGTAGTTTAATGCTTGGTTAAAGATGGGTGATTACTAGATTTCCTTAAGGATCTGCATGAGGTGTACGTCAAAATAAATGATTTCTTCGACTCTGAAAGTTATATAAAATTTCTCTATCCTTTAATCGTCCTGCAAAACGAATACCTAAGCTAAAGATACCCAAACCAATGCTCGTACCATCAGAAGAGTCAGATTTTTCTAAAAAACAAATAATTTTATGAGCTTTCTAATGAACTTTTATACATCCTTTTTTTGGAAGAAAAATGTTTAATTTTTGAATCTCATGGAATTTTTTAACTATTAAAAGATATGAATTTTACGGCATATAAAAGTTATTTTAAAAATACGTCAACGTATGACTGTTAGGTGAAATGAAAGCTTGAAAACTTCTAAGACAAAGTAATACCTGGTCCTTTGGGATTACAAAACCATGCAAAGAAATCAAAAATTTATGTTAGTAAATAATAGATTTTACGCCGATATCCGATATTGTTGTAGTATTTTTAAATATTAAGTATAATATTGACAAATATTTATTTTATAGATTGCGCAGAAAAAGAAAGTGTGACCTAAGTAGAGATACAGCAGACGAATCACTGCCAGCATCAAGGGAGACAACAGACGGGACACTCCTTGCATCAAGAGCAGCAGTAAGGTGAAAGATAATTTTAGAAAATGACTGTAAAGAATATGTTAATTTTTTTAATATGACGCGTCGCGCAATAAAGCTTAAAATTCTTCCGCCCATTGATGTCGACTATTTTACGAAATTGTTGAAAAATTCCTTGCGCGAAATAATTTTGATTATGAAACAAAAATATTGTTATGGTAGTTATATGGTCGGAATAGAGTTGAATTCAGATGCGTTAAATGAGAGATTCGCTGGAATATATTATACATTGATCAATAAACTCAATTTTGATGTTACACGGTCCTTGTGTGTAAAGCTTGAATAAAGAAAATGCACCATAGATATTGCAAAAAATTTGGTGAAAAAGGTATTTTGGATATAAATAACTTATGTTTAGATAGAACGCCCGGTTGCGGTGAGGTTTCTAACTGTGAAAAATTGGTGGCCTGATTGGTTAAGACAATGAGTGTTTGAGTGATGCCGCATATCGTAATGTAATACGAAAGCAAGTAACAATAATTTTTCAATAATCGGTGGATCGAATAGGATATTGTGCAAGAGAGCGACGAAATGGCAATTCGAGATCCTCGCAGTATGATGATTATAATAATGACGCTTGAATTATAATTTGCTTACCTCGAAATTTGATATCAATTCTATTGTATAAAAATATATATCGACCTATTTGCCTAACTAGTACTATTATTCTCTTTCTTATACTACTCGGCTCGTTTAATTTTTCAATATTTGCTGAACACACATATCATTTGATTTCTCTTAAAATCACCAGACTTAAGGAAGTTTTCTTTTTTGCTTGGACGATTTGGCTTGGCCTCACAGTGAGAATCAATTCAAATTGTCGAGCACTACGGAAATTCAAGCCGATAATTGAATAAGCGAATTGCTGGCTTATCATATTTATCAGCACGTGAATGTACGAAAGAGAAAACTGAACGATGCCACCTTTGTTGAAGATCGATGCCAATTTTCCAGATGCCTACAAAGTATTATGGCCTTGTAACTAATAAGATCTTCGTTGTAGTGAAATTCAAGAGCGAAAAAGATTGCAGTTCATCCTTGACAAAAGAGTAATCGCCAAGTTGCTGCTGGTGCCGAATCCAAGGGTCTAGTGAACGAGCGCTCGAACATCACGCTGCAGCTACGAAATTTTTAAGAAGCCATGCCTTTTTTCTGGTATAATATGATCCCGCTCCTTCACCCTGATAGGACTCAAATCAACCGCACAATGGGAAAAAATAAAATCAGAAAAAAAAACACAAACCAGTGGCTGATCAATTAATGTAAAAGTGTGAAATCTAAAAAAAATGATGAACAAGGGTATGGCTCTAGTATAATTTTCTAAATTCCAACGATATTTTGAACCATGTAATATTTGCATCCGGATAACTATCAGACTTTTGAAGATAATACTCTTCTAGTTTATGGCATGCCGAAAAATGGAGCGTATTATTGTACTCTGTTTATAAATATTATGTATTATGACGATGTAGGTCACTATAATCTGATTAAAAACATATTAGCAGTAAGACCATGCTATTGTAGTGTTGCGTGTAATAGGAGCGTGGGTAGTCATGATTGTATATATTCCCTCCCTGCTTCTAATAGATTCCAAAATTTCAAAAATAGTCGCGATTCAGAATAAAAATCTTGTAAAAACTTCAAGATATTTTTTATAGTAAGCAGTGTTTAACGAACCATAAAAGAAAGGCATCATTTGCAAGAATAAAAAACCATAAAACTGCAGTAAAAAGTATATGTGATGTAATAAAAATTTTCAAATCATGTGACTAACTTATAGATTTTTCTAGAGGTAAACATGAATGCGGAACACAATATTGTAAAAAGCGTAGAAGTGTATACAAACTTGATGTTCTTAGTAGTATGCAAGTGTAGTCAAAAAGTGGTGTCAAAATCTCTTTAAAAAACTGTTTTATTTTTTATGCTTTTGAAACTTGCGAAGACCAAGCCTTTAACGATTTGGTCAATACAAATATTTATATACTGATTTTCTGCGTTGCTCGAATACGTTGCAAAGTATGTATAGGTGAAAAAGAAGTAAACCATTATGAGTATGGCCCTTTCTGCGGAGTTAAACGAATAATTTTTGAAGATAAAAGTTGTCTAAAAAACATTATTGATTTTGCTGTAGGGTTGAAAAGTAAACTTTTTCTTCGTTTATGTGCATCGCTTATAGCGTTAACGCTTTTTATACTTAATTTCTATAAAAATATACAGTTAATAATAAAAATATGAAAAATCTTATAGCCAATATTAAAATTGATATTTTACACATTAATTTGTTACGTACGACCAAAACTATAAAGGCCATTATCCAGTTATGCATTTCTATGTTCCGGATACAATAAGCGTAGGTGATCGTGCAAAGATTGTGGAATGGTATACTTAGGACACACTAACACAAAATGCACAGTTTGATTTGAAGAAAGAATTTATTGAGTATTGCGTTCGAGACGTACAATTAAAATACCAAGCCTTCACGGCTTTTCGGAAAATCTTTATTCAAGTAAGAAAACTAGACCCCTTTGTTGAGAGTATTACTATAGCTAGTGCGAGTTCTGTACTATACGGAAGATGATTTGAAAAAAGATATTATTGGTATTATTCTTGCAAATGCTGGGTGTACGTGCTTAAGTCAATATTCGGAAAAACGTTTGAATTGGCTTTTTTTGGAAGTGAACCGTCTCCCAATTTCATGGCTGTTATTTTCACGGCTACCCTTGTTCTTTTCTCACGACAGTTTCAAAAACTAGATAATAATGATAATCATACTGCACGGTATAAACATACTTTCAAAATAAGTGTCAAAATAAAAGAATGCAGGTAAAACTTCATTAAATCGTAGAAGCATGATTTAAATAGGCTTGTAAAGAAAATTATTTACATTCCGCTCGTATGAACAATTATCTTATCGCGTAAAATCGTATTTCTTATTCACGACATGCTCCTGTTACGTGGGTTTGTGGTCAGTTGGGTGATCGCGAAATAATTACTCAGGAAGGACTATTAACTTCCTTTTATTATTCTTTATGACCGAAAGAAGAGCCAAGGGTAGCGCGGTAATAAGGAGGCATGTCTGCCAGTCTCGAGAGTCCCGAATCTTCTCTTTCTCCTCTACTCTCTGACCCGACTCAAGAGTTCCGCTTCTCCTCTCTCTTGGTCATACGTCCCTA
>JAPYYV010002384.1:0-20919 GCA_030522625.1 Copidosoma aretas | reverse complement strand
GGCACTCACACCTTAAATTAGAATATTACTTAGTTTCCAGTGTTTCAAAGTATGTATTTTATTGAATTGAAAAAACATTTTCACATTTTTGGGAAAAATGATCAGGTTTTTAACAACTTTTTGAGGTTAGAAAAGTAGAATCTCACTTTGATAAACATTTTTCCCGTATTCAGCATCATCTAACCAGTACGCTCTAAAAAGAATCGTTGTTCTATCTTGATCCGTTCTTGGGGAATTTGATTTTGAACAAATGAAAAGCAAAAATGCCCACTGTGCGGCATCGCAGTGCAGATAGCCATGCAGCTGGTTATGGGAATTCTTCAACATCTTCTGCCGAGCAAGCCTCGTCAAGTTAAAATTGTACTGCACAAGATCACGTGGCTGCCGGAGGCAGTGGTCTGTCGTTGAGGCTAACCGCTAGCTTGGAAACCTAATGGCTCCATAATTAGTAAAATCGCACTTTCGCAGCAGTTTGAACTGGTGGCTCATTTTTAGTAAGATCTCTCGCTAAGAAAGAATTGTTAAAACATGTAGTGACGTCGACTATTATCCTGATAATCGCACGATGAGTTGAAACAAGGAAGCTAGATTGATTGGTATTCAAGTAGACGATTGAAGGTAAGTATTCAAGAGCTCTCCGAAATAACTAGCGCGGTAACGCAAGCGGCGCGGTGTGTTGGGACTCTAACGCTTAAGACAACAAAATGAGGAGATTTTTTCCATGAGTTACTATGTTTTAGTGGTACCTCATTAGAAGAACTAACGTTCGTCACATGATGCACGCAGCCGAAAATGTCGACAGCAGTGACAGAATGCATGATTGGTGATCAAGTAGATGAAACGAGCTACCTCTCCAGTACACTCCAAAGTCAAAAGTGTAAAAATTGGAGGTAGAAAGTGTTAATCTATTGATTTACTTTTTAAACTGGCAAAATAGCAATTTTACACTTTCGAAAACAGGAAAATAGGAGTTCATTATTTGAAAATAAGAAATTGAACATTTTACTACTTTTAAAGTAGTAGTGTGGAAAAATTACTACTTTCAAAAGAGTAAAAATGAAATTCACTCTTTTCAAAAGTGCAAAAATAAAATATACTCTTTTGGAAAGAGGAAATTAAAAGAAGTGCACTTCTTAAAATAAAAATTAAGCAATAATAGGTTATCGATTATAACTGATTTTCTTATTGGTTAACATTTAAATAGCAGGCAAAATATTAATTTAAACTAAAACTATTGTGATTCAAGTGCAATAATAATATTTTGAATTGAAAAAAGTTTAATAATATAATACATCATGGTCATGGCAGGCAAGTTAAGTGTTGGACGAAAATGTGGTAGTACACATTGATTTATGCACTGCATTCTGGATCTTACTAAAATCGACCTCATGGGTGACATTGATTAGCATCTAATTTTCTAACTTTTGTAATGGTATGATTGATCAAATTCAAAACTTCATTTTATTAATTAAATTGAAAAAAGTTAATCGTATTACATGACAAGAGTTTTAAAAAAGGTTTAAATTTAGAATTTACATTAAAATTTTGCTGCAAACAATCTTTATTGGTGACATACACTTATATATCTTGAATCCCAAATTATATTACAGGTAAACGGCTAAAATTGAGTATGGTTCCGTAATTTTAAAGAACAATATCAAAAATAAAGTTGAGGCACTTTAACTGCAATGGAAGCTGATGTATAAAATATATCAAAATTATGCAACATGAGCCTCATCGGTAATTTTTCTCCATATTAAATATCTCAGCTTCTGCATTAGTCAAAGTGCTTGAAGTTTATTTTTGACATTGTTCTATAAAATTACAGAACCATACTCAATTTCTGCCGCTTACCTATAATATGATTCGGGATTCGAGGCATAAAATTATATATCAGCAATAAAGGTTGTTCCCAGCAACATTTCAAGATAAATGTTAAATTTAAACTTTTTTCAAAACTTATGTCATACACTTTTTTCAATTTAATTAACAGAATTCAATATTGAATTTGATCAATCATACCATTACAAAAGTTAGGAAATTAGATGCTGATCAACGTCACATATAAGGTTGATGTTAGTCAGATCCAGAATGCAGTGCATAAATCAATGTGTACTACCACATTTTCGTCCAACACTCAACTTGCTTGACATGACGATGCTGTATTGCATTTAAATATTCGCGCCAACATATTTTCAATATTTTGCCGGCCTTGCAGTCCGTTCTACCAGCCACCAGGTGGCTAAAACTCCCCGCAAGTCTAATAGCTATGTCTGGGGCTTAAGTAGCCCCCTACGCGAGTCGAAAGCAGTGATCGGGTATTGATCCTTATAAAACAACGTTGTTTAAAATACCAGTCTTTGGTATGTTCATTCGAAACCACTTTTCTCATTCAATCAAGAGATCGGTGGATCTCGAAATTCGTAGCTTTATCTATTAGTCGACGCTTGTTCGAGCACACTCTCACCTCCAGGGCACAGGCAGCTAGTGGAACCATCCAGACTCAAGGGCGCATACAGTGGTGACAGAATCGACAGCCTTCTCGAGCAACTGGCGACGAAAACGACGCTCGCTCTCGCTCTCTAGTGCCTGCCGAAGATCATCTACGCCGGTCTAGGTCTGCACTTCAAACATCTTTACAGACAGCTTCCTTAAGCATCCACTGACGGAGACGACGCTCGCTCTCGCTCTCTAGCTAAAAATAATTATTTTCTCAATAAACTCAAGGATTCCAATGACTCAAAAGCCCTTTGGCATCAACTTCGAAGCGTGGGGGTAACAGGAACACCAAAAATAGTGCTTCTCCCTCGCTATGATATGAACGTACTAAATAACTTCTACGCCTCGTTCTCCATAGAAGCTGTTACTTTGTAATTTTCCGACTTAGAAGCCGCATACTTGATTGAACTCCCACCAGATCCGACTAAAGTATTTTCCTTCTCTGCTATCACACGCTCTGACATCTTGTCAGCCATAGCGAAATCGTCCACCAGCTCTACTGGCTCAGACACTGTATCGATGCAAATGATAAAAATGCTCATGCCGCATATAATAGACTCGCTGTTGACTATATTAAACGACTCAATCACTGAAGGCATTTTCCCTAGCACCTTGAAATTCTCACATATTCAACCACTGCCAAAGATTAATAGTCCTGAACTGCCGAGCGACACTCGCCCCATATCTAAACTTTCAGAGCTCTCAAAGATACTTGAGCGCAAAATAGACTAGCAGATACAGAGGCATCTGGAGCTAAATCAGTTACATGATCCTTTCCAGGCATGCTACCGCCGAGGACACAATACTCAGACTAATCTTCTGGGGCTGCCGGATGATATACGGGCGGGTGTCGAAATTAGCCGAGGCACAGTCATGGTACTCTTCGATTTTACTAAGGCCTTCGATCTTGTCAACCATGCTCTACTTCTAAAAAAAACTAAGACACGTAAGATGCGACGATATTAGCTTGCGATGGTTTTATTCATACTTGAAAGACAGAAGTCAAGCAATAATTGGCGATCTCGGAGGGCGTTCGGAATCTAGCACCATAAGCTGCGGCGTACCCCAGGGCAGTGTCCTGGGGCCACGCCTTTTTACTATTTTTATTCGTGACTTGCCAACTGTGCTCACCAACTGCAAGTATGTCATGTTCGCAGACGATCTTCAAATCTATTGCGACGTGCCTTGCAACTCTATGTCAGATACTATCATCAAAACTAACTCAGACGTTAAAGCAATTGAGGCGTGGGCCTCAGCCAATGGTCTGCGATTGAACCCTTCAAAAACTAAAGCAATTATTGTAGGTAGCCACACTTTTGTTTCACGCCTAAATTGCTCTACGCTTCACAAGCTCACTGTCGCTGGTCAACAGATTCCTTTTGAAATGAAAGTAAAAAGCTTAGGTGTGTGGCTTGATCACGACTTATCATGGCACTCTCAGATAACACAAATTACAACCCGTGTTCACTTTGCTTTAAGGACACTACGTTTTTATAGAAACTCTCTTACGATGGATCTACACAAGCATCTTGTTGAGTCCCTTATATTTCCTATATTTGACTATGCAGCAGCAGTATATCATGGTTTAGACGACACAAGAGAGCGCAAGCTCTATAGACTCTTCAATTTGTGTGCAAGGTACGTTTTCGGCAATATACTTATTAGATCGCACGTAACACCTTTCCGTCTTAAATTACAATGGTTGACACCAAAACGGCATCATCAGTATCTCATTGCAACGCTGACCCACAACATCCTTACTTATAAAAATCCCACCCATCTTTCCAATCGCTTTACATATTTCTCCGAGACTAACTTACGCTGGCCAGGGAGATATCTCCAACCATTGCTTACCACTGAATACTTGAGCACAAAGACACTTACAATGAAAAATTCGTTTTTCTTCACGGCCACAAATCATATAAATGATCTTCCACGTCTAATTTTCTTGCCGGAAAATTCAACGGCTTTTAAGACTGCAACTTTCATTGCACTCATAACTCGCGAAATTCAGGAGTGAGATGACGGATTTAAACACGAAAAACAAGAAAAAGCAAAATAATATCAATTAAAATACGAAAATGCATGGAAACCGAGAGGAATGCTAGTATCTCACGGACGGAAGACTCATGACAGAAGCTTAAAACATACATAATACTCCTACATGGTCTTAGTTTTATTTTGAATAAAATGGGCAGCTCGACAAATACTTGTACTGCAACATAAAACTTAAAATTGTGTCATTATAATATTAAGTCAACCACGACAAAAATAATAAATTATATAACTTTGCTTTTTAGTGCTTACCACATTTATCTTAATACTCCTTGCTTAAAAAGACAGTAAATATTCAAAACCGTAGCAATTAAGTCTTTAAAAGATAAAATTGATTAGCTAGTAATGTCTTTTATAACTATATAACTATTCTTAGCTTAGTGAGAAACTGTTCACATATTATTTTATTTTAGTCATATTTTTATACTTTATTATACTATAACTCTGTAAACATTCAAATGGCCATATGGGGTTTTACCCCGCGTCCTTAATAAAATGTTTTCTACTCTACTCTACTCTTGCACCTGTTGAAGATCATGTACGCCTTTGACACCTCGCCTTCGATCACAGGCTATATCGTCGAGCACCGTCAGCAGAGACGACAAGCCACCATCTCACGCCTTCTCTCTACTGCCAGGGACTATTTAGGCTGCTCCTTTCGCAAGGATATTCCTCGATGCCTTGCCTTGCATCACAGATGTTTCTCTCAAGTAGTCATCAGTGGAGAAAACTGACCGTCACCTCGCTCACTATTTCCTTTGCTGAGGACCGATATTCTGGTCGTCTCGCATTCCACCTCACTTGCTGCCCAATCCCAAAGGGCGCTTTTTATATCATATATAACTTATAAATGCTTCCTTTTATAAAAAATGTGTTTCTTCAAATTTTCTCTTTTTAAAAGAGTAAATTTCATTTTTGCACTTTTTAAAAGAATAAATTTAATTTTTACTCTTTTTAAAAGATGTAATTCCAAACTACACTTTTAAAAAGTGTATTTAATCAGATTTCTGCTTTTCAAAAGTGTGAATTTCATTTTCACACTTTTGAATGTAATTTTTCTAAAATTCCACTTTGAATGTAATGACATGTTAAATTTATTATTTTCAAAGAGCTAATGCTCATTTTCCTCTTTTAAAAAGTGTAAAGATGCTATTTCGCTATTTTGAAAAGTATGAATCAATGGATTCACACTTTCTACGTTTAATCTGTACATTTTTGACTTTATAGTGGTCGGCTTTGGCGATGGTAGTGGATTGCTAACAGTGTATGGGGAATACGCTGACACGATTTTTTCCAAGACATTAGTTGTAGTGTCTCTGAACGTGTTCGTTTTCTGCTGGCCGACAGTGTTACTCTGACTTTTTGTTGTTGTAGTTTTGTAGTTCTTAAATGTATTAGGGTGACAAATTATTTTCTCTGCTTTATTTTCAATGAATATTGATGTGCATCAATCATCGATTTTTTTTTTTTTGGCTTTATGTATCGTTGAGTAGGGGTAAGGAATAAGTAAAAAAGGAAAGGGAGAAAGAGATACTTTAAAAGTAAAGACATGGAAAAAAATTTTCTAGACATGCTTCGACAATGCCAAGTATCTAATGCATTAAATAAATTGTAATACTTCATTTTACCTTTCATGAATGCTGAGCAGCGCGATAGTAAGTAGAAATTTGATAATCAATAGAAATAATTCACAACAATAAAATATTACACTCCGATTTATTCTTCAAGATAGTTAAGTGATGTCTATTAGCGGTTTTTCATCTACTTTTCGTGTCATAGAGTGGAGAAACGTGGGTGGGACAAAGGAGTTACCTCCAAAGGAATGTCAGTATCTACTAAGCTTTCGTATGTGACAGCAGTAAATTGATAAACATTCTTAACAATTACATAGTATATTCTGTTTTATTCTCCAAGAATATTGAGCAGGGTCATTAAACGGTTCCATTATTTGTCTATCGTATTACGTAGTAGGGTAATAAATATACACAGGTAAAATAAAAGAGCCGACTTCAAGGAAGCGTCAGTATATACTAGACTTCCGTATGTGCCACAACGTTAAGAGCTGTACGTAAATTAAATACCTAGTATCCAGGGAATTTTTTTTGAGCAAAGTAATATGTGTAATGCTTAACGCGATAGAAGCCACGGTCAAATTATTACTTCAAATAAAGTAAAAAACAGTGAAAGTTTTTCGGAAGTAAATAACGATACATTTTTGTTTTTGTGTAATATCTTAAAAACTACTTAAAATATCGTAAAAACAATAAAAATTTAGCTTCTCACAAGGCTAGCGAATATGTATACTCTCTCTCTCTTGTACAACAAGAATTTCGCAAGTATTTTAATACTTATACATTTTTTCGATTAACATTATTTTAAGTACTGAAGTTTAAATTTTATTTGACCAAGTGATTTTGGAGGTATTGGCATTAAAATAAGTTTCTAAATGAATTTAAAGACGTAAGTAAGTAACTTATATAAATATATTTCTATATCTTACATTAGAGTATGATTGAAATTCTTAAATTCCATGAAGTAATTCTATATTGAGATTGCTTCTACGGGCAGAGAGGTACAACAACTGTCACCCGATACCTCTGTGCGTGTCAGTTGATTATTCGTACGTAGCACTTCCATTCCTTAATCATCATTTATGATTAGGTGTAGTAGTTGAAAAGGATTCTTTTCTCAGTATCGTAATACGTGTGACTATTTCATTGACTAGTTTACATAGGAAATAATTTGACCACCTTGACCACAATGGAAATCATCATATAAAAAAATTGAAGAATGAGTAAATTTATAAAAATTAGAAAATTATGTAACCATTAATCATGTCTTTTTTTTAGGTTCTGTGATTTGCTTACTTTCTTCCCCGCACAGTTTTTTTCCGACATTATTTCTTTCATCTCTGTGGTACGATTCTTCTCTCCCTTCTACGATTGACAATCTCTGCAATATGCAATGTGGTGAGAAGTGTAGCCTTTAATAACTTATATGGCACATGATTTGAAAAAAAATTGATTTTAAGATACCTTGGACATTTTAGTAATACCATATTAACCAATAAAACATACGCAACGGCGTCACTCCGGGCACGTTGACGTTATTCCCAACGGATTTGGTGCCAAATTTACACACGCACACAGACACAACACAGAAAAGACGATATGGGTGTGATGTAAATCTCAAGCAATATTGCATCAAAGCCTGAGGTCCGATTATATTATTTGGCATACATGATCGGGCTGCTTCAAAAATGTAACGTATGGACTACATCAAATAATTGAAATACTTTATTTGATTTTTTGTAAACGATAGAAAGAATTCACAACAATGAGATATGGTATTGTTGCATTTTCCAAGAATATTAAGCGGAGTGAATTAGGCATTTTTTAATCACCTTTCGTGTAATAGTGTCGATCTTGGGTACGTAATACAACGCTAAGAATAATTAAATCCCTGATTATAATTTTTTTACGGTTGGTAACTTTTCTTTCACTATTTACGTTATATGTATCGTAACGATAGTCCTTAGTGGTTGATACATGTAATATTCTATACTCCGCAATACGGTAGTTAATGCAGTCTGCGATACGTAGACATTATCTCATACACTACGGGATCGAAATATTTAATCATTCTTGATACAATGTCATTTTTTTTAGTCTACACGATTTGTTTGTTTTTGTCCTCGCAGTGGCCATTTAGCTTATTTTAGTAATATAACTATAGATCAATTGTTTTTTCCAGTTTTAGTGATACATTTACGTCTGCTCCCGTAGAGTCTCCGACGAATTGCGCACACTTAAATATATGCGACACTATGCATAATGACTAGGAGAGAGAGAGAGAGAAAGGTGGAGTATGTAGGAGAGAATACTTGTTTTATACTGCTTTTATACTGCAAATACTCCGTCTTTCTCACCCCTCCCCTTTCCTCTTCTACTTGTATCCTCTCTAATATAAACACACACTTAGATGTATGCGACACTACGGATGAGCCCGAGCCCAAGCCCGATTCACCCCCAGTGTCCCTCACCTCGCGAATATACACATATGCCCCATTTTTTCGATTCATAGCGAGCTCCTACCAGCTACTAACAGGTAAGAGTTCGTTGTGACGAGCCAAAGCGAGGCAATAACTACTGCTGTGTTTTCTTGTATTGCAATATTCCTGAAATTATAAAACTGTTGCACAATATCGCAGCAACTTTGCAATATTGCAGTAATGTTATGACAATATTACATGCTATGTAGGCAGAATGCCGAAAAGCCACTTATCCGATTTTAAAGATGATTAGAGGTTTTTTGCGGATAATGTTTAGGCTTTAAGGGGCTTCGTTTTAGGCTAGTTTATCGGTAAAGACTATCAGTTTTAACAGTTAGTACGATGAGGAAAATAGGTAAGGATAGAGATCCTTCCAACATGTTACCGGTTGGGGTGTGCTTGAGACTATTGCTACTCCCTGCAAACCAAGATCAGTACTTCATCATTACTTGAATGGTCAAACCATCTAAAGGGAACTTTGCGCTAAGGGCCCGCACGAAAGATTTGCATACTTGCAAAATTAAGATAGTAAAGAAAGAAGGGATAAGCTTAGTAGATACGTAAAAATCCGCGAAAAGGTACAAATCAATATTATCGTACAATGTAAGAAAGGATCATAGATAGTAGTATCTATGTTAGATGGTTTGTGAAATACTCCGAATTCGAATAAATTATCAGTATATTTTATTGTTAAGTCTAAAAAGTTAATACTGTTATTAGATTCTAGTTTTATCATAGAATGAATACTATAATAGATATTGATAATATACTTTGAAAAGTCATCGAACTGTCTTTGAGTTCCTCTGAAGCCAGCAAGGATGTCATGTACACGACGGTATGAAATTAATAAGTTTTCAATCATCGAATATTTATTGAATGTATTAAGTAGCGCGGTCGCGCTACATGCAAGTTTGAGTATCAGATAGCAGACGACACATGGCACCGCGCTATTATATACGTCTAAATTCACCTGCCCGATATTCAAAATCAAAGAAAAAATGTATAACATCACTGTATGCCTGATGTTTTGCGATTATCAGACCTTTTTAGCATTGAACTACAACTTCCAAAAAAATTCCAACAAAAACAGCCTTTTAATATCTGACTAGGATGACAAGTATATATTCGCAAAAAAATTGCGCAGAAACATTATTTTGGTGATAATTCATGAAATAGTTCTCAAGTAAAGCAGTAATAACTGTGAGCACCGATAAGCAGGAGTAGCGAGAAATATACAAGAATTATACTTATGGAGCGTTGTCCTGAGTACACGGTAGTCTAGTGCACTCAGCGGTAGGCTACTAATCCGTAGATCCAAAGATCAAATATTCACTACGTGAAAATTTTTTAAATAATTAAATGGTTTTTAATGACTAATAGATAATGATAGTACATAGAACTAATTAAAAAAAACAAATTAAATGATGACAAAATAGAAAAATTTTTAAATGACGTCATCTAAACGGGCAAATTCATAAAACTAAATGAACGTTCCAAAAATAGTTGGGTGAAAAAAACAAGGTTAATGAACGATTTCAAAACTGAAACAAAAACAAATAAAAAAAGTATATATGGTCATAGATTATTATAAAAAAAAACCGCGGTAAATTTCAATTTCAATATGATGTCAAGAAGTTCAAAAGTGGACGTATTCAATTTATATGAACTCTTTTAAATTGTATACGTTCAACTGAATAATTTAAACAAAATTAGACAAACATCAACGTTCAGAAGCAAAAAGTTATAATTTAAATTTTTTCCCAATAAGGAGTGAAATCTCATAAAAATCGACCTTTAAAAAGGTTGAAAAATGTAATGCAAGTTTAAGTGTTATCAATTTTTTTTCTCCTGAATTCTCTACTGCAAAAGTAGTGAGATCCACAATAATCCTTTGCCGAGCTTGAATATACACAAAATTATTGTTTCAGTTTATGAATAATATTGTTTTGTTTCATTATGTAATTTCGCAACAATAATTTGAGTATACTTAAGCTTGGCAAATAATTATTGGGGATTTCAATACTTTTGTAGAAAAGAATTTGGGGAAAAAACTGTTTAACATTCAAACTTGCATTTTCAGGACTTTCACAATTTTTCATATTTACTTCAAATAATATGATTTTTTACAGTTTGAGCTGCGTATTTAGTGTTTGAGTAGAGAACATCTTTAATTTTTCTTGGAATGATTCAGAGTCTTATAAGAAAGCAATTGTATAATCCGTTTCAAGAACGGATGGCACGATGCCCTTCTCACAGTTAACATTTATAGAAAACTCCTTTTCGTTGATAACCGTGCTAAATAATACTTATTTTGTTTATTGAAAGAACTCAATGCTATGATGTGTTTTTTAATATGTTGCAGTTATAATAGGTACTGAGCTTCGCCTCGTGTCGTTACAGTGCCGAGAATGTTAACACCCTTAACTCACTTAACTGGCATAATAGGGACTAAGTTTTTTACTTTAATAGAATCTAAAATTAAATTATAAAGTACTTGAATATTTATAATATTATTAATAAATTGCGAATACTTTTTCCTTCTACTAAGGAGTAAACTAAGTATGGTATAAAATTAGATTATTGACTTTTTAGAAATTTCGTACGATAGGGAGGAGATGAATAATAATACGGGTCGGGTAGGATAATTGAATTCATGTATTTGACCAAGGAATAGAATGCGGGGGGTTTAGGGTTCATTTCTGTCAGAGTGACAAGAGAAGTCACTAAGGGACGTGATATTCTTATGAATATTTCTAGTTTCTTTCCGATATTTCTCCGCAGGATCTTTGTCAATTATTCGAAAATTATAAGCACTTGACGAATCTGAAATTTTGGTGATGCAATCTTCTTTATTCAAAGCTATGAAAGTTTATACTTTGTATGTACACGTTAAAGTGATGTTATCATTCGTTTTCTCTTATTTCAACTCTTAGCTATCCGATTATACAATGTAAGTGGTAAGACAAATTTTTAATTATCGCTCATAACCTTTTCCAAATCATATTTTAATCGTTTATTATTGGTGTAATCAAGATGTACTATTTATAATATCCCCATGTCAAGGAGTTGAATCACATTACTAAAATACTGATTTGCTTGTTCAATAGTTTCACTTGATTTTTATATCAAGAGACTTGTAGAAAAATGGATGATGCGCTATATTGAAGTGACCACCATTCAAAATGTGTTAAAAATACAATAGATTATATCACACTGTCAGTCAATCCGAAAGGATTTATAAAATCTTCAGTTAATCTAGTTAGTGTCAAGGTTCGCAAAATTCATTGTGTGATTTGAGCTTCATAAGTAGGCAGATTGACAATTAAAGCTAGCCTGTTATAATATCGAGTTGTGAGTGTTAAAAAAAAAAAAATAATTATAAAATCAATACAAATATTAAATTTATATACATCAATCACATAAAACAAGATTAATATTTAAGTGATGATAACGCTATGTGTCCTTAGCGTACTACTTGGTTGCTGTTTAGTTTCATAAAAATTGAAAGTTTTCTTTTGAAAGGAAAACATGAAATACAATGCATTATAAATCTTTTTAGGCCACTATATTAACAGAAGTATTTGTACTTGTGCTGTACGTAATCCATGGCGATAAAGTAACTTTATAATTCTTTATTTCTAGCTGATAAATCTAAATGTGGAAACGATAAGGATATACCACACTATCATCAATAGATCAAACGACCTGCCTCAAGTCCCTAGAATCAACTTATACTTCAGCATAAACGATCGTCTCTCAATTTAGATTGTTGCTTATGATGTCGTAATTACGCCTAAGATACTTTTTTTAAATTTTTTGTGGCATATATGCTTGGTCAATATTCATATTTATTTAAAATGTATAAATTATCAGTGTTTCAATGAAATACTTGTATTTCATGTTCAAAATATATATAAGATGTTCGAACTATGTTTATAAAACGAATCAACAGGTAACTAATATAAAGAGTTTATCGTAGCGGCAAGTGTATATATTACCGTACTCTACCTTATTACTGTGTATTTAGAAAAATGCTGATTACTTGCTAGGAAAAATAAGTAGTGGGTACAAAATAATTAGTCAACTTTTTTAAGACTTACTTGAAAAAAAAAAAAAATGATAAAACGGAAATACAACGTATTTATTAAGTAAATTATATCTATCCACGGTCTTCAAGCATATAAAATAATCCATAAATAAAGACAACAATCTAAAAGTAGTATTTTTAATACTAAAATCTTTATTGAACTTATTTTATCAATTCTACAATGACTTATCTACAGCAATTGAGGCACGGTAATCGGTTTTTCTACAGTAATATGTATACGGTCATAGGTACATGACCACGGTAATGCAAGCATACTGATATTAAGTCGGAAGGACGCAACAAAGAATTAAATTATTATTCCTTTTAGGCCTAAGCTTTCGCTTAATAGCCTGGGTGTCGAATCAGTGAAGTATGGGGTCTAAAGAGCTAAATTTATCTGCAGCCACTCGTGTAATTGAGCATGAGCACTCGATAACATGGCTCCTGTTATACATGCACGGCTGAACTACTGCTTCCTCCAAGAAGAGGCGCTCTGTTGAGTGCCACAGTGGTTCCAGTTATCGTACATGTATAGGGGACAAACACCCTGGTGCATCCGGACACAAAGCAGTTAGCTCTATTACAGATTTTTGGCGTAACAACCGAAGAGAGCCACTCCACGAGTGTTGTCCTAACTATGTAAACTGACGCGCCTGATGAAAGGTTTAAAAGAGTTGAATTGTGGAAGTTTAATTATAAAACTTATGGTTTAAATACTTACTATTATTTACTTTTATTGGATACACATTCGTCAGAAAAAGGGGCACGATGGCTCTGGGCAAAATCGGCTCTGACGAAGTCTGAACTTGAACTAGTGCTCGCAGTAAGTATGTAGACCGTTCAACTAGTCTGGCAGCAAGACTCCGAGGCCTTTTAAGGGTAGCTTATATACAAAAACTGTAATACGAGTTGCTGACGAAAGTGCAAGAGACTTTTGCAAGAGTGGATTATACAAGGAGTTAAAGACTTATACTCAAATAAGAAACCTCTAGTTGCTAAGTTGCTAGGTGCTCCAAGTCTTAGCCACTTACAGCGGGCACACGTATACCTGAAATTTGTGTCCAGCTTTCTTACTATAGAAAGAGGGACGGAATTTTGTAGATGTAAAATATTTTGAGTTATAACTGAATTGGCATGTTACGGCTATTTTACGAACTCGGTATGACAATAAATCGCGTTATTTTATCGAATCAAGCCACTGTGAAAAACAATGGTAAATATCGGTCAATCCATTGATGGGCCGTCAGGAGGTCAAAGGGTATGTACGTCAAAAGGTATGTACGCTCTGCCAGCCGATTCGCTAGTATTCGTGTATCATTCTCACGAGCCCTTTCAATTGTTGCAAGGATCGATTGACTTGATAGCGTTAGCGTGATGGCTTCCAGTTTAACAATAAAAATTAAGGATGAGTATTAGGAATATCTGGCTTCATACGGAAAAGTCGGTGTGAGCAATTATCCCGGGGGTACGTGTTTGTCACGTATCCTGTTCTGTAAATCGTTAGTGCAACCGCGCGCTTAGTTATCGGTTTGCTTTTTTGGGACTTCGTTAATAGAAAGAAGGAAACGTTTTTAAAAATTGTTAAAATTTTCCGACGTTAAACCCCCTCGTAAAATTGGTGCTAGGGGTTCTATTAAACACCTCGAAACAATAACGCTGCGTTAATGATTGAAATTTTTAAGTCTACAGTTAGTTTGTTCTGTATACTTACCCAATTTATTTTATTTGCAACTACGGTTTGATTTTCGTTTGACATTCTGGCCTGCATTTGCTGAGGGTGACTTAAGGTATACAATTACTAACGAGGCACCCTGGGATGATGGGAAGTACTTCCAAAAACCTTTTCCAGGTCCAGTCTTACA
Organism: Copidosoma aretas; assembly: GCA_030522625.1. Lineage (NCBI taxonomy): Eukaryota > Metazoa > Arthropoda > Insecta > Hymenoptera > Encyrtidae > Copidosoma > Copidosoma aretas. The sequence goes on along the minus strand of JAPYYV010002384.1, from coordinate 6,365 downwards.
GTTAGTGTTAGTCAGGATTACGATTTGCATATATATGTTATTGCTAGTATATCACTTACTACGTTTTCCGATTAACGTTGTATTCTGCCAGTATTAGTGTGTAAGTACAATTATTGTTAGTGAATGACGCAATGTTTCGCTTACGCACGTATATAAAAAAAATTATGTAATCATTACATTTTTTTCTTGTGCAGATTTATGTGCATATAACATATGATGTATTCGTACAAGCTAATGTGAGTCTAGCAAGGATTATTAACTAGCTTCTCGCTGTAGGTTTTTTTATCACTAAGTTGGCTGGGAGAGAAAAAAACGATTATCTTTTTTTAATCTATTTATAAAGTCGTGGCTCAACATATCACCCCCCTCCTAAGATATTCACTAGAGCTTATTAATGAATATCTTGGTAGAATTCGCTGAGTTTGATCTGAGGAAAGGCATGTTACACATATATTTTCTAGGCTTATAATTGCTGTGATTAATTTATTTGTTAGCCTCATATATTTTGTAGGATTCTAGTTAATTCTTACTTATTATATTTAGTGAGATGGCATGAGGGTTAGAAAAAAAATTTCCATTTTTTGCATTTAGTAAGGTTTTTCACACTCTCAACCCCTCCTAAAACTCGTACTATGGCTTCTAGCTAAGATCCGAGAAGAGTACTCTGAGAAACATATTTCAGAAAAATTAATGGTATTTTATGCCGATGTTTAGTGGTAGTAAAATATTTCTTAATCATTTTGAATATACATAAGTATATTTTTGCTTAACTTTCTTCCAAATTTTTTTTCTGTTCGGTATAGAAACCGATTGTTCCCTGGCACGAAGATTTGTATTATTTCATTATTATTGTTTATTTGAATTAAAAGTAGTAGTGAGTGTGATTAAGATGCAAATATAATCAATATACAGTATATTCAATTTAAATGATTATAAAGTAATTATAAAGAGTAACTTAAAATGCTTTCTTCCGTACAAAATAATCATGGATAGTAAATTATCTAGGCTTGAGCTCAAATAAAAAGACATATGAGTCTCATACCATACGTTAAGTTGTAAGACATTCAGCTTATTTTCGTAATAATTTGTGAGTTTTTTTATCACAACTTCTTGAATTCTGAATTATCAGCTTTTTGCAAAAATATCGCTTTTAACATTGCTTCTTTATGAAGGAATCTTTGTATCGGAAAAAAAAATATTTGCTAAAACACGTTAGTAATGTTTTATGTAGCTTCTAAAGTGAAAAAAACATTTTTAGAAAAAGTCCGTCTACTTGTGTGTGTATGTGTGTGTGTGTGTATGTGTGTGTGTGTGTGTGTGTGTGTGTGTGTGTGTGTGTGATCAGTCATATCTTAAAAACATTACGACTTACTTTGATGATCTAGGGCTTAATATTTTTGGTTTTACGTCTTCATAGCAGCTCGAAAAAAAAACTCAAGTCTTATACCTTATTAAGGTTGTTACAATAACGATTTTCAATGTCCCAACATCGGTTTTACGGTAATTTTGGGGTGTTAAAATAAAGAATTGATTTTCTAAACAAATATATTTCATAAAGCATCAAACTAGCTTTATTTATTATTTGAGATTATCTTTTTTTTTTATTGAAGGAAAATTACGATTTTTTTTTAAATTCAGTCATATCTCCGAAACCCTCCAAGTAATGTATATGATCCAAGGCTCTAAGTATATGTTTTTATATCTTTGTATTGTTTTTGACACATAATTCAAGTTTCATTCTTTATTAAGGTCGTTACAACGATTTTCTATGTCCAAAAACCTGTTTTTTGTTACATTGAGGGTAAAAAAATTTCAATTTAATTTCCTTAATAGTTGTACTACATAGAGAGATAATAGTTTTGTTTTGAATTTTTTTTCGTTACCTTTTTTTTTTTTTTAAGAAAAAAAGCTACATTTTTTTGTTTTAAATCTGTTATATTCCAGAAACCCTCAGAGTGATTACAATGATTCAGGGCTTAAAATTTTTGTTTTTGTATCCTCTTAATAATTTAGAAAAAAAATACAAGTTTCATACCTTATTAAGGTTGTCATTATGATTTTTGATGCTCAAAAACTGTTTTTGCCGTGTTTCGCGTGAAAATTTTTTATTTGATTTCATAAATAGTTATATCTAATAGATTATTAAATAACTTAATACAATTCAATAACATTCTAGATACAAGATTGTAATATAACATATATCGATGTTAGTAATAAGTTTTAATAATTGGTTAAATCGTTTTTGAATAAAAATTATTTTAACTATACTTTTTGTACTATTCAGGTAAAAAAATTAAAATCTTCTATTCAAGATGACGACACTTTAAAAAGCATAAAAATAGCTTTTTTTACATTTCAAATCGTTCTAATATTTTTTTTTTGTTCTTTTAAAGTAAACCAATGCAGAAGAATGTTGTTGAGGAAGCTTTTTGCTAATTTATGGGCAGCGGTCTTTACTTCTAGTTGATAATTCTGTTTTCTCCGTTTCTTTCCAACTGTTTTACTAGCAGTTGTTCAGCCAATCTTTTGTCGTGATTGACTTGTAGACTTAGAATTTTAATTGTTGGTTTACCACTGCTTTTTTCTAGTGTAATCTTGTGGACTTGCATTTAGGAAAGAAATTTGGTGAGTTCTCTATGAATACGCGTATCTCAGTTTATTACTAGTGACCCAAGATGTACATAAAGTAGCTGTTGATGTGTGGAATTTTGACTGGCACACTTGTTAATGATGTGGTAACCCCCTTTTTATTTGTGGAAGGAATACCCTACGAAGGAATACCCTACGAATAGTATTCGTAAAAAAATATCCATCTTCATTGATCTGCTTATTATGTACTATTATTGACTGTTGAATCGTCCGTTTAAGAAACAGAATTTGGCTGCGGCATCAGCGATATCTGTTAGGAGTATCTTCCTTTCTCTTTTTAAGGCCCAGACTTCGGCTCTAATGGCGTCCAGCTCCTGACAAGCTGACGATAATGCTTTTTGAATATGCTTTTCAGGGCGTCACTTGCTTTTTATCATTCCTTTCCGAGCTTAAATTTCAGCCGTTACAGAGTCTTACGATTGTCAAAGTGTCGATTTTATTTACAGTCTGAAGTATCGTTAGGCTGACTTTTTTTTCTTGTAGAAGTTTGTGCTATGCTGTTGGACACTGTTGCAGATTCTGATGCTCCTTAATAAGCCGTTAATAATGACGGGAATGAGGTAGTTTCTCACTTTAGTTTGTCTTCTTCTTGTTTGACCTCTTCTATTTCTACCCTTTTTCGGTGCCACCGATAGTACTGACAGAGCCACGTCCTGTCTTCTTCTGCCAGGATGTTTTCAATAAGATCCTGTATGGTTTTATTATATTTTAGAGTAAAGGCATTTACTGCTATTTCAAACATATCGGTCTCTCTATCACATTCCGGTTTGGCCCGAATATTGCTATGGGCTTCTTTTCACGTCGACTGGATTTTTGAAATAGTTAAAGTTAACAATACTACTGTATGTAGCGGGAAATTTCTCCAGTTAAAAAACAACTGTGGTGATGAGCAGTACTCTAGATATCAGCTCATGATTGTGTGGTTTCAGATTTCACGTTTTTAGCCTGAGTATGTTTTAATCACTGAACTTAGCGTTTAAACGGCCCCTTCGAGTTTCTTGGGGGGTCGGTCCTTCGATTATCGCTTTTATCAATATTATTACTTTTGTAAATCATTTTATCAGGTGCCTGAGCGATCTTTAATTTAGTTGTCTCATCGAATTGGGCTAGTTACTATGAGTAGCCCTACTTTCGGGTTCCTACGTGTGTATGTGTGAAAACAAAAGTTAAGTAGAACAAAGAAAAAAGGAGAGAGAAAAAAAACGAGAGCACCCTGTCAGCGTTAAAATATATAGTTTCTTATGTTTGTTACCGCTGGTAATCTTAATTCGATGACAACGGCGAGTCACGAGCATAAACACTTGATGTGGCATCTGACGATAAGTAGGAAAACTTTTTACTGCAGAATCTGATAAGGACAAATTTCACTGGGCGTTTATTTTTAATCTTATTTGATGGATATTACTTTTAGAGAGGTTTAATATTCCTTTACTGCGCTCAAAGTTATTAGACTTGTAGTTTGAAAGCGGTGATCATTATTTACTCGTTAAGGATATATTGTTACCTTATTATTATTACGATTTTTTTTTTTCATGTAAGTGTGTGAAATTGTCTGCATTGATGCACTTGTCGATTTTCAGCTTAGTGTAAACTTAGATACAATCTGCACGGAAATGCTCTCGCACGTTATTGGCTTTTCTAACTATACTTGTCACGTGGCGTAAAAAGATAAGCAAGGGAAAACAGTTTACGAAAGGATAGAGGAAACCTATTTGGGGCACCTTGTAGTGCTTCTAACGCTGATGTGACTCTAATTTCTGACAATTAATGACCTGCAATTCTAGGGATGCCGTAGATGAGCTCATTGCCAATGATCTTTCTTTCTGGAGCCGTGATTTGCTACTGGCCGGTGTATTTGAAGATCTCAGTACCCGCATTTTAAAGTTGGATCTGCTTGGGTAGCTTCTTCTACTTTGGTGCATTGATAGTTCCGAAAGGTTTAAAGGTTTGGTACTTTGAACTCATTAAGTAATATCCCATGGAACTCACAAAGTAATATCCCAGCATGTACCCCAAGACCACGTTTAGCATATAAAACTCGCATTACACGAGAACATCATTGAAGAAATCATAGTCTTCACGGAAATAATGAGGAAAAAGGCTAAAATCCTCGAGAAATTCCTTAAAAAAGGAGCTTAAGGATTTTCTGAGTGTTATTTTTACTATGTTGACAGACACTTTTCAACATTTGGTTGAAGAATTATAATTTCTTTAAAATTTTTTCATAATAAAGTATCATACAGGATTATAATTTTTACAATATTTTATGAACCGTGTTTTTATGTTATAAGTATTCTATAAGTATTCATTAGACCACGTAATCGGCTATCATTGTGATATAGCATTAAACAAAGTTACTCAAAAAATACTCTATTACTGTTTATAGAAATTCTTTTAGACTTCTTTTTTAATTATATAAGAATAGTATAAGATTGCTTCTATAATGGACATTCGCGTACTTTTAAAGGATTCTTTTCCTCCGAATATCTGCGTAGTGAACTAGTAGTTTTTTTTTTTTTTTTTTTTTTGTGGTGCGTGGGGAATGCGTTTACGCACACCGCTCGGCAACGGTAGTGTTAGACTAAGTGAATTTTTTTTATTAGACCACTACTACCAACTAAACCCCCCCCCCCCATGCCGCGTAGCTTTTGTTCCACCCTGGCATCGCGTTAGCATTACTTCGGGGTGGAACCACCAGGGAGGACATCGTACCTCACAGCATAGTCGAGAAATCTTTCTCACCAATCGCTGGCATGTAATCACCACCCAAGAGCCTTGAAAAGGGCTTAAGGGTGCCCAGATAATTACACATTACCATCCATCAACCAGTCCAGCATTTTGTAGGCATCCTGAAAAGGACTCGAGGTCCCTGTGACCGGACATCTACAATTAGCTTTCTTCTGGGCCGAAAGTTGTTTTGACAGCTTCATTTTTGGGCTCGGTGCTCCTACTTGCTGATAGAAATAAAAGCCCAGCGCAGCCTACATTCACACTTATTGGTTGGCCTCGCCATTGTTTTGCTATGAGCTAGGCCCTTTTGGGCTTTCCGATGGACTCCTCATACGCTTAGCTCTATCTATTTCTTTCAGTGCTGTTTTCAGAATCCTCCTCTGAACCTGCTCCCGGAATTTCTCCCTTTTTTTGCCACGCCATCGAACAGACTTGAAGTCGTCCTCTATACCTCGGTAAAAGGATTCCCCCTTCTCCGAGCTGAGTATTCGTCTGTCTTCTGCTTTCTTCAGGCTCTCAAGGATGGACGCTATGCCTTCCTTGACAACTTTTGCCGTATTAGCGTATTAAGAACGGATATCTTCAAGATTTTTTAAGCGCCATTCAAACAGCATTTACAAGGCCAGACTCCTCTGCCCTCTCCTGTAGAAGTTGAGCCCTTCTGCCTGCCATGTACTCCAGATCACTTTGCGTTATATTGCGAAAAATGCTAACAGCACTAACGTTGCTAATATCACTACCTAAACTCGAACAGCTTGATCTTCTAGCTGCTCCAAACGGCAACAGAGGGATACTTAGCATATCCCCCGCTCCGTGCCCAACGTCATTGCGCCCCCACCCCCCCCCCCCCCCCCCCCAGAATCCGTGGGGCCTGCGCCAGCCATCCAGGCTTGCACCGGATCGGAGCTGACGGCGGATTTCCTCGTGGAGGTTACCGCCTGGGGTAGTAGTTTTACATCGACGTTCTTCATATTTTCTTTCCACTG